>JAQZBX010008563.1:0-47831 GCA_029593785.1 Cabassous unicinctus | reverse complement strand
TCAGTTGTCACCAGTAGCCATTACAGATAATGGTTAGAAATTTTGCCATGCAACCTATATAACATAATTGTCTTTGAGATTTAATTCAGCAAATTTATCTTCATAAAGACAAACAGATTAGAATGGTAGAAGAGTGATTATTTTTAATTGTGTTGGCAGCTTAAGGTACAAAGTTCCCATTGTATCCTCAGATTAAGGAAAAAAATACTTTTTCAAGGATGGTTTTTATTTCAGTGTGATTATATAATTCCAATGGGGGAGTATTATGAGATGAACAGGGAAGAGCACAGGATCTGGAATTTAGTATTAGCTTTGCCCTTAACTAGCTGCCAGCTAACCTCTCTGGGTGTTGGTCTCCTCATAAATAAATTGAGGGGGTGGAATAAATAGTCTGTTATGTCCCTCTGAGCTTTGAAGTTTTTCATTTGTACTCTGTCCATAACTGATCTGCAGTTATAGCTCAACTATTGAAGTATGACTCATCATGGAGAAAGTAAGTAAAAGCTAGTCATTTCTATAATATTTACAAGATCATTGGGATAAAATGTCATTTAGTTGTATTTGATTAAAAAGAGTCAGCCTAAAGTAAGAAAAGTTCATTTTCTCATTTCAAATATAAAGTAGACTAATCAAATAAAAACATGGTGTTACTGAATTAAATAATACAATTAATTATAGATCATTATTATTAATGTTCTGGATGAGTCCTGTTCATTAATGAAGCAATTCGTAGTATTAGGAATACGTTGATATTAAATGACTCTTGGAGATATTAAATGACTCTTGGATGTCTTGGGCTGAGCAAGCACATACATGTTGATTAATCCTGTGATTATTTTATGTGTTTCTGTGTTAATGAGTATTATATATTGAAGTGTATTTCTGGATTCATATGGACAAGTGAGCATTATCATCTTCAACATAGTTACCCCAAGGGGCTGAGATCCCTATTTCATATCAACATTAAATATCAGTACTGTGAGTACTGTGTACTGATGTAGGCAAAGTTGGGGGGGAGGGGGTTGTTTATGAATCTTCCCCCTATCAGATGCTAATTGTTCTTGTCTTTCAGTTACCTTCATTTTGATTTTGAGCTCCCAGTCCTCCTGTGCTGAGGAGTCATCAGTCTCAGTCCCTTGTTCTCCCTCACCTCCAGAGGTATGCAGAGGCCTGCATCTTCTTATTTACCTCATATCAAGCTTGATTTCCTGGGGATGTCTTTTATTCTAACACATTAGGACCAAAGTCCTGCTGCTGCTGTGCCACAGAGGGGCATGGAAATCTCTGGTGGCATTGTGAACTCTGTGCTTGAGGGACGATCCTACCATACTTCACTATCTAGCCAACTATTCTGAGATCTTTTGTCACTTGTTAGTCACTTCATTGGTCCTATACCTTTCTGGAATTTGTCTATCTTTTCCATCTTTCTTCCTAATTTTGGAGAAATCTTCCTCTCCTTTTCTTAAAGATACTACCTACCCAAGACAACAAATATTCTCTCTTTCTGGGCTTTTTTCTTTTCTTTTTTTTTTTTCACAAAACTATAAAAGATAGTAAAATGGTTGTCTTCATAGTTTTTACTTTCTGCCATGCAAAAGTCTCAAAGGAACATATATTCTGAAGTTCTAAATATCTATACACCTGCTTAAAAGAGGAAAAGGGGAAGAGAGATGTAATACACAGATATCTCAAAAGTTATCCTGCCAGTCTTTTTAGATAAAGGACATAATTTTCAATGGCTTAACTTCTACTATGGATCTATAAAAAACTAAACCTTCCTCATATCACTTTTTAAAAGCCATTTCTGCCATATTTTATTATTTCTCTCTCCCTCTTTCTCCCTTCCCCCTCCTTCCCCCTTTCCCTATCTTTCCATCTTACATACTTCCCGCTCTTCTTTCCTTCCTTCTCTTTTTCTTGCTTTCTTTTCTCTCTCCCACCTTCCTTTCTTTGAAAAAGAGTACAGAATTTAGAATAAGTGAGACCTGGCTCAGGGTTCTCTTCCCTTCACTTACTAGTAATATGATCTTCATCAAGTCACATTATCTCTCTGACCTGAATTTTCTCTTTTGTAAAAATGGGGATAATACCACTTGTCCATACTCCTTCACAGGGCTTTTGTTAGACCAAGTGGGAAAACATTAATACTTGATATACCAAAAAACAATGGGCAAATATGAACATTATTGATTTAATGTGGAGGCAGAATGCTGAGAGAAATAACACAGTTTTTAAACCAGGTACACCTATATTCAATTCCTGCATTTGCCATTTACTAGCTGAGTATAACCTTAGTTTCCATATATATAAAATACCCAAGATTATATAGGTAGTAAGTGAAATAACAAGGATAAACTCTCATTTTCAAATATGGGTTTGGTTTTTTAAATAAATTGACAGCCACTTATTTCAAAGAAAGACTTTCATATATGTTTGAGATATTTTATATACATTTGAAATAAATGTATAGATGAGATCGAAACATTCTGAATTATTTGTTCTTCTGCATTTATTTGTTAAGCAAAAAAATTGACCAGGGGAGTGGATGTAGCTCAGTGGATGAGCGCTTGCTTCCTGTGTACAAGGTCCTAGGTTCAATCCCCAGTACTGCCTAAAAAAAAATAATAAATTGACCAGTATCCTTATTTTATTATGAATTTGTACAAATCAAAACTTGTGGCCAAAAAAAAAAAAAAAAAAAAAATGTGGTCACATGTCATGTTAATGACCCACAAGAAGAGAAAAACTAATTGGTTCCTTTTTCATTTGAGGTCTAGATGTCACTATTATATTTGATGAGCAATGCATATTAGAATTTTTAAAGTGAAAGTTGATCACCTCAATCACTTGTTAACCTAGGACATATGGTAGGGTTTACATCAAGTTTCATAAATCCCATTTGTCTCCCACTTTTTGCTTTTGGTGTTACACTTGACTGGTAATAAATTTTTCTCCCTGTGAAAACTTCCTTGATTGTCAGTACATCTCCAAGGGCAAAATCATGATATATTAAAAATAATCATGTTAATTAGGATCATCATCTCACTCACATTTTCCAGAATATTCTTAATGATGAGGGTCTTTCTTATTAAATATTGATTGAGACTTTCTTGGTTTGGGATAAGGTAATTAATTGTATGTAAATTGCTTTATTTGGTGTAATCTTAATTTAAATCTAGTGTTATAGCAAGACTTAGAATTGTTATAATAAGGAAATGGTTTATAGTTTTGCTTGGGAAAAGTTCTTTGTTTAAATCATGCTAAAACCTTAACAATTTTAAAACTGAGGTGGAAGATTGCTACCTATTCACAGATGAATAAAATAAGTATTCAAACTGGAGAAGGAAAGTATTTGATCTTTTTCTTCTGTGTTTTTTGTTGTTGTTGTTTCATATTTTTGTTTTGTTTTGTTTTTTCTTTTTTTTATTTGTTTGTTTGTTTGTTTTTAGAAGGTGCCTGGGATTGAACCCAGGGCCTTGTACATGGGAAGCAGGCGCTCAAACACTAAGCTATATCCACTCCCCTATTTGATCTTGAGATTTAAATATGTGCTGATAACAACCATGGAATAAGAATTAAAGTGTTATTCTAAAGTGACTTTTTAAAATTGTGAAAAATATATGGATCCATACCTTTTGTCCTGACAATGATAGAAGTGCAAAGTTAAACTATACTAGCACATTTATGTAAAAAAGCAGTGCTTGTATATTTTTACCACATTTACATCCATCTTATATTTTATTTTTGCCTCTTCCCAATGTTGATCAAAAGATTTCCTGCATGTTATTCCTTGAATAGCAGGCTACTTTTCTAAGAACTTGATCAGAGGACAGGACTCAGCGTGATAGCTGGAAGCAGAAAAAAATCAAAGCATAATTGTGCCCTCTTTCTGATCACTTTGCCTGACATAAATTAATAACTTTCAGAGCTGAGGAAATATTCCATTCCACTGCAGGAATTCTCACTTCTTGTGAAATGGAACTTTTTTTTTTATATGTTTAAATATTTTTAAAAGTCTGACTGATAGTGTGTTATTTTTCATTGTATTGAATATTGTTAGAGTTATTGATTTTATTTTCATAATACCAGTGAAGCTTATTGAAAGGCCATACTAAGAGCATAACTATGATGGAATGTGCTGAGAGTGTCTTGACTTCCAAATCAACCACAATCAACTAACTTGTACACACATATGGTTTCTTGCCCAACTGTGACCTGACCATTCTCTTTAGAGTGTGGCCAAATAAAATAGCCAAGAAGTAAATTTCATATTCAATTAACTTTTGTTGTGTATCTGGAATGATCCAAGCATTTAAAAACATGCATTTGTATACATGATATCCAGTTATCCTGGTAGTAATTATGACTGGCAACCCTTTCACTCTCAAAAGTTTCTTGGTTTAGATGAGGAACTACGTGTTACCCTACCTAATTAGGTAGTGGTATCACCTTTTTATCTTCATCTTCTTTTTCATTTTAAACACTGAAGAATCTAAAGGCACCAGAAATTTAAGTACCTTCCCAAAGACATATAGCTACTTAATGTCAAAGCTAGAATTTACCTAAAAGTTGTGGCTTTTATAGAAATTATAGCATTTCTAGAAATTGAGATAAAGTGAGCCACACTGATTGTCAATGACTAGAAATTATTGGAAATGTTATTATCAGCTGGGTGCTGGAAATCATTAAAAACCTAGCAGCACAACAGTGTCACCAATTTGACTTTATGGAGGGAAATTTGTTTGTCTTGAATTAGCCAGCCTGTGCAAGGGATTATCATTTTAGTGATAACACTATTTCTGTTTGACTGATCATTCGTAATTGATCCTCATCTCAAGTAATTGAACTCTAGACAAAAAGATTGTAATTGTTTTTCTATTTGCTATCAGCTCTGATAAATCATTATGTGCTTCCAGAAATTAAGGTAATTACTTGGCAGGAATATGTTTTGTTCATGGTAAGTGCTAATTTTCTTTTTCTGTGTTGGTTAGATTTTTCTAGATATGACATTTGGTTCAGGAGGACACACAAGAGCCATTCTACAGAAGGAGTCAAATATTACTTTGTATGCCCTTGATAGAGACCCAACAGCTTATGCAATAGCCAAACAACTTTCAGAATTGTATCCGTAAGTATTCTTCTTATATATTTATTTTATTTCGGTGCTGAAAAGTTTTGTAGAGCTTGATTACCACCTTGAAATTTGTTTTACCTTGCATGATGATATACCTCACTCTACTAGATAGCCCCATCCTTCTTTTTCCAGTAAAAATTGATGTAAATAAAATACACACTTAAAATAATGATATGACTGCTTTATTCTTTCTGAATGCATAAGAATAAATACAAAAACAACTTCTGATTACAAGATTAAAGGTGTGTTGAAATCCATCCATGAATGGTATTTTGACAAATAACCCATAGTTAGAAAATAATTGTTAAAGAATTTTATAAGTTACAATTTTCAAGAATTTAGTGGAGTAAATTAGCATGTGAGAGTTCTCTAGAACTTATGAAGGCACATATACCAAAATAATGCAGCTTTTTCCCTAAATGCTTTCTGAAATTTAAAGGTAAATTTAGAGGGATTTATCCCTCTGTCACTCAAAATAGGCCAGATTTAGTGAGCTTTCACTAAAGAGCATTTAGAAAATATAAAATATTGTCTTATTAAATAGTAAAAGCATCTTCCTTTAAAGGAAAATAATGAAATAGGGACTTAAGTCCATACATTTTGTTCTTGTAAAGCCATCATTCTAAAAAAGAAAAATATCTTGGAACTAAGATGGCTATCATCAAATATATGAGGGGCTGTTTTCAGGAATGGGAAATTGTTCTATTCCCATATGCTCCGGAGAGACTGGACACAAGAAAATAGATGGTAATTACAGAGATAATTTGGACTTGATGTAATCAAGAGCTTTTACTAGTTGTAGCTGTCCAACAATGATATGATTTCTTTGTTGAAATAGCAAAAATATGACCATGGAAAAGTTTAATCAAAGGCAAAGAGTAGAAAGTTGGTTTATAATCTAGAATAGTCTTTCAAGTCCCAGACTCCATAAAATTAATGAATGTGATTGTCTCTCTCCAAAAAAATGTAAATGTCCATAGATTTTTTTTTTTTAAGGAGGTACCAGGGATTGAACCCAGGACCTCTTACATGCAAAGCAGGCATTCAACCACTGAGCTACACCATTCTCCTATATATAGACTTTTCTTTGCAAAATCAAGGGGTTTATGGAACCCTTGAAACTAACATTTGACCCAAGGTTAAATTCTTATAATAATATAAGGATATGGTTAAATGACATGATACTAATTTTTAATTGAAATAAAAAGTTTAGTCTTTCTCTGTCATTCTGAAATGTAACTTAGATGTACCTTCTTTAAGAAGATCTTAGATCTTATACTTTGTGAAATATCTTATGATTCTGTTTGACCTGAGGATTTATAAGGTATAAGCTTCCATTATATTTCACTGTCCCAGAAAAACTTAATTTCCTTAGATATTTTTGTTTCTTAAACTGATGATTCTTAGTCCATTTGTTCCAAAGTTTCTTATTCCTTCAAACACCCTGCTTTCTCAGATCAAGTATAAAATTTTACCAATTTTTTCAGGTATGATTTTATATCTAAAAACAACTTTGAGGCTTTATATTCTCTCTTACATTTATAGATGTAGAAACTATCAGATAGATAGGTGAAATGATTTGCTAAAGATATACGTGACTTAAAAGAGATTAAACTGGGACATGTATGCTGACCCATAACCTAATACTCTCATTTCATTAAATTATATATATTACTTTGGCACAAATCTTGTTTAGCCTTTTAGATTTAGATCCACAAAATGACTCCTTTTCCAAACATAATAAATTAGATAAAGAATAACAAAATAAGTCAAGAATAAGGGGTTAACACAGATTAAAAGTAGAATACGTAGTGGAAAAGCTAAAGAAATCCCAAGAGACCATTCGTTGAAAATAGCACCATCCCTTTTGAGCCTGATTAAGGGGGGGAAGAGAAAACAAATATAAATAATTAGGATTCAGAGTAAAGACAATAGATACAAAATAAATAATAAATAATTGCAAGATAATATAACTGCAGTTCTGTGGTAACAGATGTGAAACCTTGATGAAATGAATGATATCCTAGCAAAATATAAATTACTGAAATTGACTCAATTGTAAAACTTGAATAGGTCATTACCTAAAAGAGATTAGAATAGTAACTAAAGTACATGGAAAAATGTGTCATGACCAAACAGATTCTTAACTGTTATCTAAGTCTTCAAAAATAGGTAAGATAATGCTATTTACACTAGTCCTAACATGATAAATATGGAAAGCTCATTTAGTTAATTTTATGAGTCCAGCATAATTTTCGTATACTAAATCCTGATGTAGTATAAAAAGAAAAAAATATCCAACCTCACTGATGTATATAAAGTAAAAAATATTAGCATATCTAATCTGTCATTTAATCAAAAGAATAATACACATGTCCTAATAGGCTTTATTTCAGAAATAGAAGGGGAGGTTCTAAATTAGGCAATCAATCATAGATTGATAACATTTCAGTGATCAGCCATTCTTAATAAAAATTCTAAATTATTAATAAATGGTAATATATAGAAATTTCTTAAATGTAAAATGTCTTATTAACTGAGGACAAACAGCAATTATTTCCTTAAAAGGTAAAATGTTGTAACAATTTAAATCAAAATCAGGATGTAAATAAGGATTAATGTCTATAAATATTATTATACTTTCTGGATGGTCTGGCAAATGAAATTTAGATAAAATAAAGAAGGGTTAAAATATTCACTTTTTAATAATGATTTGTCTGAATACCTAAAAACCCTTATATAATTAGGTCATTGGATAAACATAAAAAAATATTCAAGTAGTAAATACCTAGAAAAGGACATGGAAAATAGTATTCCATTCATGAAAACACCTAAAACTATATAAAATACTTAGGAATAAATTTAAGAATAGAGGCACTGTTCTCAAAAGAAAAAACATATATAAATTACTTAAAACAAGATCTGAATTAAAGGAAAGACATACTTGTTTTTGGTAGAAAGAATTAATACCATAAAATATGTCAGTTCTCCCCAAATTCATATAGACAAATGAAATCCAAGAAGCATCTTAACTGATTTTGCCTCATCTGACTTTTTTAAATTTAAATAATATTTTCTTAAATTTATATATAGAAAAATTGATTAGATTCTTTTGAAAAAGATGAAACTTGAGAGGAAACTTGCCTTACCAGATGTCAGTCTATACTATAAAATCACTGTAATGAAATCAATATGGTATTGGCATGAGACTAGACAAAGAGATTAGTGGAAGAGAGAATCGAGAAATAGATTCCACTATATAAAATAATTTAATAAAAGACAAAAGTATTTATATTCATTGAGAAAATAATACATTATCAAATAAATGGTGCTCGTAAAAACTGCCTATCAGTCTTTAAGAAAATAAAATGGATCTCTATTTTAAATATATTTAAATTAAATCCAAAATAAATTTAAATCCAAAATAAATTCCACATGGAGTAAAAATGTAAAAAAGTTAAAATATCCTATGAGAAAGTTGAGGACATTACATATAAAATCTGGGGTTGGGAAACTTCCTTAATCTGGACTAGAAACCATATAACTATTAAATAAACAAGAGAAATATCTGATTATATAAAATTTTTACAAATATATGCAAAACAGTATGGTAAAATTTCTGAGCAGTTAATTTGGAAAAGAAGTATTAGAAGTGTAGAGGATAGAAAAAGGTTTAATATCTATTTTATAGGAAGCGTTCATATAAATTGAACAGAAGGTGAAAAAATCCAATTTGAAAAATGGGAAAAGGATTTAGAGGGGTCATTTTTAAAAGATTAAGTAAGCTGATAAAGATGCTCCAACTCAGTTGCAGTCAGGAAAGTGAAATTTAAATAATAGTGGTCTAATATTTTACACTTATCGGCCTGGAAAAGCATAGCAATTTTTGCTTGTGTGGATGTAGGAAAAGGATACCTCATCCATTTTTGTAGACATCTTGTAATATTAAAAAATATGTAATCCCTCTAGGTCTAAATAAAAGAATTAATAGGGAAGAAAGCATGCGAATGTGTTTACTGCATCAGCATTACTAGTCGCAGAAAGCTAGAAATAAAGTGAATACCCAACAATAGAGGAATGTTGAATATAATACATAGCCTTTAAAGAACTAGTACTGTGTAGTGGTGTGGCTCAAGCAGTTGAGCGCCTGCTTCCCACTTGGGAGGTCCCAGGTTTGGTCCCCAGTGCCTCCTAAAAACAAAACAAAACAAAAACAACAAGCAAAAGAAAATGAAAAAACCAAATCAGGGGAGCCAGTGTGGCTCAGTCGTTGAGCGCTGGCTTCCTGCATATGAGGTCCTGGGTTCAATCCCCTGCCCCAACAGAACTAGTACTTATATGCCATTGACTTGGAAGGAGATCCAGGAGTCAGTGTTGAGAAAAGCAAGATGCAAAGAAATGTATATAGTACGATGCTGTTTTTGCAAAACAAACCCTTCAAAAGCCTTATTTAAGTATTTGTTTAGATCTTCTTTGATTTCTTTCAGCATTGTTTTGCAGTTTTCTGAGCACAGGTCTTGGACTTCTTTGGTTAAACTGATTCCTACGTATTTGAGTCTTTTTGTTGCTACTACAAATGAAAAATTTTCCCTGGTTTCCTCCTCAGATTGTTCAATACTAGTGTACAAAAACATTACTGATTTTTGCAGGTTGATCTTGTATCCTACCACTTTGCTGAATTCATTTATTAGCTCAAGTAGCTATGTTGTAGATATTTCAGAATTTTCTAAATATAGTATCATGTCATCAGCAAATAGTGAGAGTTTTACTTCCTTGTTTCCTATTTGGATACCTTTATTTTATTTTATTTTATTTTTTAATAGTTTAAAAAAATCTTTAAAAAGATACTTAGACTACAAAAATGTTACACAAAAAATATAGGGATTCCCATATGACCCACTCCCCACACCTCCCACACCTCCCACACCCTCCCACATAAACAACATCCCTCATCAGTGTGGCACATTCATTGCAATTGATAAACACATCCTGGGGCATTGACACTTAGCATGTACCATAGTTCACATTGTAGTCTACACTCTCTCCTACACAGTACTGCATTTTATGGGACAATATAAAATGGCCTAAATCTGTCATTGCAGTGTCATTCAGGATGATTCCCAAGTCCTGAAAAAGCCCCCGTATTACACCTGTTTTTCCATCTCCTGCCCCCAGAGCCTCCAGTGGCCACTGCCTCCATATCACTGTTGTAATTTCTTCCATTGCTAGAATCACAATAAGTCTATAGTAGAATACCAGTAAGTCCACTCTAGTCCATAGTTCATTCCCGAATCCTGAGGATTCTGGGTTGGGGATCTCCACTCCACCTCTAATTGAGAGGAGCCTTCGATTCCATATAGCCAAGAATTTTTGCATCTATGTTCATTAGAAAGATTGGTCTATAATTTTCTTTTCTTGTAGTGTCTTCATCAGGATTTGGTATTTGGGTGATATTGGCTTCATAAAATGTGTTGGGTAATTTTCCCTCCTCTTCAACTTTTTTGGAAGAGTTTAAACAGGATTAGTGTTAATTTTTTTCAAAATGCTTGGTAGAATTTACCTGTGAAGCCATCTAGTCCTGGACTTTTCTTTGTTGGAAGATTTTTGATGGATTCTATCTCTTTTAATATGATTGGTTTATTAAGTTCTTGCTTTTCTTGTAGCATCAGTGTACCACAACTGGTCCTTTACATTGTCATCTCTTTTGATCAGAATATTTTGATGCTGGCTTTCCTTCCACTGCCCTTAACAATAAAGCATTTTTTTCAATGAGTTGAAATTAAGGAAGGACTACACCTACTGGATAAGAAGAGAAGAAAGGTCTATTAGTTTGAGGTTTCAGAATCCCTCAAAACCAGCAACAGTGTCTTTGTAAGGAGTAGGCTGGGACCCAGACAGTATGAGTATGTGGGTGGCATCCCTGAGGTGTATCCCATAAGTTTTGATAAGTTGTGTTCTCATTTTCATTTGTTTCAATATATTTACTGATTTCACTTCAATTTCTTCTTTGACCCACTGATTATTTAGTAGTGTGTTGTTTTACCTCCACACATTTGCAAACTTAGCTCTTTCCTGTCTATTATTGATTTCCAGTTTCATTACATTATGATCTGAGAAGGTGCTTTGTATAATTTCAATCTTTTTATATTTATTGAGAGCTGCACTGTGACCTAACACGTGATCACTTGAGAAGAATGTATAACCACTGGGTTTGGGTGTAACGTTCTGTATATGTCTGTTAGGTCTAAATAGTTTATCATATCATTCAAGTTCTCTATTTCCTTGTTGATTTTCTGTCTAGTTGTTCTAGCTAATGATATGAGTGGTGTGTTGAAGTCTCCAATGATTGTTGTAGATGTGTCTTTTTTGCCAGAGTTTGCCTCATGTATTTTGGTGTACCCTGGTTAGGTGCATAGATATTTATGACTGTTAGATCTTCCTGGTGGATTGTCCATTTTATTAATATATACTGACTTTCTGTATCTCTTACAACTTTTTTGCATTTAAAGTCTGTTTTGTCCGATATTAATATAGATACCCCTGCTCTTTTTTGGTTACTATTTGGGTGGAGTATCTTTTTCCAATCTATCACTTGCAGCTGGTTTGTATCCCTGGGTCTAAGGTGAGTCCTTTGTAGGCAGCATATGGATGGCTCATGGTTTGTTTTCTTTAGCATTCTGTCAGCCTGTTACTTTTGATTGGAGAGTTTAATCCATTCACATTCAATGATATTACTGTAAATACGTTATTCCACTATGTTATTCGTTGGTTTTCATATGTCATATCTTATTTTCATTTGTCTTTTTACTCTTTTGTTTAGGCTTTCTGCTATTCTTTCTTCTATACTCTCCTCCAAGCCTCTCTTTCCTGTCTTTTTCTTTCAGGCTTTAAGGCTTCCTTTAATATTTCCCGCAAAGGTAGATTCTTTTTACAAATTCTCTTAGTTTCTGTTTGTGTGTGAATATTTTATACTCACCTTCATATTTGAAGGACAGTTTTGTTGGATAAAGAATTCTTGGCTGGCAGCTTTCTCTTTCAATATCCTAATTGCATCATACCAATGTCTTCTTGCTTCCATGTTTTCTGATGAGAAATCCTCACTAAGTCTTATGGGGCATCCCCTATATTTGATCGTTTACTTCTCGCTTGCTGCTTTCAGAATTTTCTCTTTATCATTGACTTTTGACATTCTGAGTAACATGTGTCTTGGAGTAGGTCTATTCCAATTTATTCTGATTGTGGTACGCTGCCCTTCTTGGACATAAAAGTTCGTTTCTTTTGTGAGAGTTGGGAAATTTTCAGCTATTATTTCCTCAAATACTCTTTCTTTCCCTTTTCCCTTTTCCCTTTTCTTCTTCTGAAACTCATGACACGTATGTTGTTAAGTTTCTTGTCATTCAATTCCCTGAGCCCCTCCTCAATTTTTTCCATTCTTTTCTCTCTTATTCTCTTCTCTCTTCAATTTCAGCTTTTCTGTCTTTGGTATCACTTATTCTTTCTTCTGTCATTTCAAGTCTGCTGTGGTATGCCTCTAATTTTTTCTTTAATTTTTTAATTTTTAAGGAAGCTTTAGATTATATATGCATTACATAAAATATATAGGGGATTCCCCTATGCCCTACCCCCTCCCCCTCCCTCAGTTTCCCACATTAAAAACATGTTTCATTAGTGTGGTACATTCGTTACAATTGATGAACACATATTGAAACATCACTAGTAACCATGGACTATAGTTTACAGTATTGCTCAGAGTTGTTTTTTTGTTTGTTTGTTTTGTTTTTTGACGTACTAGGGCTGGGGATTGAACATGGTACCTTGTATGTGGGAAGCCAGCGGTCAACCACTGAGCTACATCAGTTCTGCTGAGTTGGTTTTTCTGTTTGTTTCATTGTTGTTTGTTTTGTTTTTAGGGGATACTGGGAACCAAACCTGGGATTTCCCATGTGGGAAGTAGGTGTTCAATTGCTTGAGCCACATCCCCTCCCAGTTTACAGTGATTTTGATCTCACCTATTATGTCTTTCATTTTCATGAATTCTGTTACTTTTCTATTCAGGTTTTCACATTCTTGTTTGTGCTCACTCAGTGTCTTCTTGATGTTGTTTATCTCTTTAACCATATTGTCTTTTAACTCATTTATTTGATTTTGAAAACTTCTGTGAATCTCGTTAATTAGTTGTCTCAAATCCTGTGGCTCTTCTAGGGCTTTGATATATTCCTTTTCTTGGGCCATGTCTTCCATTTTCTTAGTATGGTTCATAATTTTTTGCTGATGTCTAGCCATCTGATTAGGATGTTGAGTTTATTCCGATGCTCAATTTCTCTCTCTTTTGTAGGGATTTAGTGGTGGGAGGCTGTGTGTTATTGCTGTTCTTTGATTCTTGGTTCAGTATGGGTCTTTAGGATTGTCATTGTTGCACAAAACTGGGCTCTGGAAGCAGTAATGGGTTGCAGACTGCTTCCAGGGCCTTGTCGATGGAGGCTATAAAGGCCGGAAAAAGCCTCTCTTATTTGCTTTTAATTTCCTCATGTCTACTTCCTTGCTCTGCCAGCAGATGGCGTACTTAGGCAGCCCTCTCAGTTCAATGCCTGGTCAGAGTGTGTTTGCTGCCACACCAATGGGAGCAGTGTGATAGAGGATCCTGCCTGGAGGCTAAGAGCCTTGTAAATTCAAACTTTCTCAGACATTTGTCCAGCCCTCTCGGTTTTCCTGGTTAGGAAATAATTCCGTTCCCCTCTGCATCCTCAACAATCAGTCCTGGTTAGTAGAGAAGGAGATTGAAAGGGTTGTATCACTTTAGTCCCGAATCTCTTTAATCTCGAGCTGGCTCACAAGGCAAAGAATGGTGTAGCCACACCTGGCCTACAAGGACTGGTAGGACACAGCAGACCAAATTTTTGGGTCAAAAGCTGAGTCAACTTTGGGCCATGTTCCTCTATCTCCCCTTTCCTGGGGAAATGGATCCCTGGGGCCCCCTTTGTCTGTAGCCACAGGCCCAAAGGCCCGAGTATTCAAAAGTGTCTTTAGTGTGGAGGAAGTTCTGGCAATAGCAGCTGCTGCTTTTTAAAATTATTATTATTTTTATTTTTTAAAAGATACTTAGATTACATAAATGTTACATTAAAAATATAGGGATTTCCATATGCTCCACTCCCCACACCTCCCACACCCTCCCACATAAACATCCTTCATTATTGTGGCACATTCATTTGCAACTGATAAACGCATCCAGCTGCTGCTTTTAACTCACAGTTTTGCCAGTGCGATTCTTTTCCTTTGTCTCACTCTCTTCTGGATAGGGTCAAGCCTTCCCCTGGTGTCCTAAACCCTAGAAGATTTATTCCAGGTCATTTCTGCCTTTCCTCTAGCTATTTTTCTCGGAAAGAAGAGAGTCCCGTGTGTTTGTAGTCTGCCATCTTCCCAGAAGTAGATCCCTTTTTCTTCTTGAATGTATTATTGCAGCAAAAGTCTGGGGTCAATCCAGTTTGTCTTTTCCCTTTTTAGGTAATCTGTTTCCTATATTTTCCCTCATCCCCAGCAGTATTCTTATTGGGTTTTTTTTTCTTTGAAAATTTTGATATTCATGAATTTCACTAAGAAATATCACTGTTCTATTTTCATTTATTTTCCATGTACTCTCTGAACAATTTTTGGCCTATCCGTAGGGTGTTTCTTCTACATAAAAGGAAAGCTTTTGTTTCAGTAAACCCTTCTTGCCATTTTTTTCTAAACTAGGAGCCCTTATTATCTGTTGGTTAGAGTTATATTATTTGTCCTGTATACCTCATATTTCCTCGTTTAGTATTTTACTTTACCTCTGTATTCTGTGACATCTATTCAAGATAGTTCTTTGTGTGTTACAGATTTGGTTTTCTACAGTTGATTCTTGTTTTACTGCCCCTATTCAGGTTTTAATTCCACTATTAGGAGTGATCTTTCCTTGAAATCTTTCCTTATTTACTTTGTTTACCTGTTCTTTTCTGCCTGCTCCTTTTTATCTCCTTTTGTTCTCTTATCATCTCATTTTCCTATTTTATTTCATAGTCAGCAGACTACATACACCAAGTAACAGACCTTTTCTTGAAATTCATGGAATCTGAAGTATGTGCATTCTAAACTTTTGCTTTTTTGTAATAAACCCACTTCAAAAGTTTGCTTTTCCTCTCTATGTTAGTACATAGTTCTCCTTTTCTTCTAGAATCTTTTCATAGGGTCCATCTTGTTTGTGTGCTTATGTGTATAATTTTTACTATTTTTATGGAATCTCATTTGATCTGCTCATTGCTCACTCATGTGGGGCTTCACATCAGATTTTAAGCTAGAAAATTAGTTCAGCAAAATAGTCTTTTATTCCAAAAATGTTAGTATTTAGGAGTCCTTTGTCTAGGATCTGCCAAAAGGAGGAGAATTCTTATTTTCTTATTCTTACTAGAGAATGCAATCATAAAATTTACTGCTCTCATAATGCATTACTTCTGCAGTTCTAGAGAGTCTTCACATCTCAGGGAGTGTTTTGACAACATCTATGCATTTCTATCCTTGGTGTTATATGACTTGTGATCCCTAAGTGGATGTAGTAATAAATGTAGTGGATGGTTATGCAGAGGTGGTAGAGTAAAACTGTCCCAGTAGCCTCATATTTATATCTAAAAAGTGTAAAGGGTTCCTTCAGACCCTCTCTGTGTCTCTGAGGCAATAGGTGTGAATGAAACTTTCTTAACCTTTTTCCTAGCTGTCTCCACTGCCTTGGATTAGGGTCCACTGTCACCTTTGATTTGAAGAGATTTTTTTTTTTCAATTCTGGCACATCCTTCAGGAAAAATTTTAGTTATTTGTACTACTATAACTTAAATCTTTTTTGGTTGTTGTATTAGTCAGCCAAAGGTGTGCTGATGTAAATTACCAGAAATCTGTTGTCATTTATAAAGGGTATTTATTTGGGGTAGAAGCTTTCAGTTACCAGGCCATAAAGCCTAAATTTCTTCCCTCATCAAAGTCTGTTGCCAGGAGTTGGAGCAAGACAGCTGCCGATGTTTGCCAGGCTTCAGGCTTCTTGGGTTCGTCTCTTCCCGGGGCTCCATTTCTCTCCAGACTCAGCTCCTCTGTTTCCTCCACAAGGTCAGCTGTAGACTATGAGGCTTTCTAGGCTTTGCCTCTCTCCACAAAGTCAGCTGTAGACTATCAGGCGAATGGCTCATCTCTTCCTGGGGCCTTCTCTCCTTCCTCACGACCAAACTTCTCGGTGTACTTGCTTCCCCAGGCTCCAGCATTAAAACTCCAATATCAAAACTCCAAATCTGTCCTTTGCCATGTCTCTTATCTTTGAGACCCCACCCACCAAGGGGCAGGGCTCAACGCCCTACTGACGTGGCCCCATCAAAGCCCTAATAACTTAATCACGCCCAGATGAACAGAGGAGGTTACAGGCATAATCCAATATCTATTTTTGGAATTCATAACTATATCAAACTGCCAAACTGCTACAGTTGTTTTTAGAGAAAATTAAAGGCAACATTAGTTGGCTTTCATCTTTTCTGTTAAAGTTTGTTCCATGGTCATTGAATTGGAGAGCTACAAGTATATTTATTCATATGATATGATCTGTTTTAAGTTACCAATATGATCTATTTTAAGTATTGAAGTGCATTCTCTAGCACTTGGAGTTAACATATACATTGTTTTCCTTCAAAGCTGCCTGTTTTAGTTTGCCAGAGGCTGCCAATCCAAAAATACCAGAAATGGGTTGTCTTTTATAATAGGTATTTATTAGAGGAAAAGCTTACAGTCTAAGGCTGTGAAATGTCCAAATCAAGGCACCGTCAGAAGTACCTTTCTCACCAAGATTGTCTGCTGATAGATCCTGTAGTCCTATCATATGGCAAGGCAAAATGGCAGCCAATCTCTGCTGAGGTGCCTGCCTGTCCATCCAGGCTCAGGGCTCCATGGGCTCAGCTGTGGGTGATCAGGTGTAGGCTGGTCTCTTCAGGCCTTCCCCTCAGTCTCTGCTGCTCCACTTTGTCCCCAAATTCAGCTGTGGGCAATCAGGCATATAGCTCATCTCTTCTGCCTTGAGCTGCTCCATGGGCCCAGCCCCATGGGGCCTCTTTCCATGCCTCTGTTCTCTGCTAATTCCAGACTCCTGGATCCCTCTCAGCCTCTTGTGGCGTCTCTGTCTTCCTGCAGTCTTCTCTTTCACATGGCAGGGTCAAAGTGGCAGCTATCTTTCTTTGTGTCTCTCTGTGTGTTCTCTGTTTATATAAGACCCAGCAGGAGGGCAGAGAACCAACCTGAGTCATCCTCACTGACATAGTCTAATCAAAAGTGATTTATTCGAGTGATCTAATCAAGGTCCTTCAAATAAATCTAATACAATCAAAGGGTCTCAGACCCACAGGAATGTATTAGTTAAAAAACATAATCTTTTCTGGTATTCACCAAATTCAAACTGTCACAGTGCCATTTCTTATTGTTGGTCAAATTCACACAGGAAGCAGGGCAAGGCAAGTCTAGAACTCATGACTTCAGGCTTGTGGTTAATGTTCTTTCTACCATGCTACATTATTATAATAAAAGCAATTTACTCTTATTCTCTTGCAAAGCCAGAACTCAAACCCAGGTGTTTGGACTCCAGGGCCAGTGTAAAACTCCTTATAAAAGAATACACTATATTATACTGCCTATTTTACCTAACATTTAAAATGCCAGGATAAGATGTGAGATACAGCTGCTATTAATTTTACTAACCATTGGGGGTCAGTTCTGCTATGCCACAATAGAGTGAAAGAATTTCCATAAATATAAATAAATATGAGAAAAGACAACTTGGAAAAATTAACTAGAGCATTTTGTACTATTGATGGTCTGTCACCTTTTCACTATTTTTGGTAACATGAACATTACTAAAACAAGATGCTGTTCTTCACCCTATTGAATATGATTAAATATAATCTTTGTCCAAGGAATATCAGGCAAGATGAAATTGTTTGGGGAGGTAAAAATATTTGACCTTCTAGTTTACTAAACTTTTAACTCCAAGTCTTGAGAAAGATATTTTCATTCCATAAACATGTGTTGTACCAACTAGTTTTCGGGCATTCTACTGTTTCTGAGGGTTCCAGAGGTATTCAGAATATGGTCCATGCCTTCATAGTGCTTACACTGTAAACAGAAAATAGGAAACAGGTAATTTCACAATTATCTATTTAATTGCAGGTGTCACCATGGTACTGTATGTTCTAAAAGCGATATGACATTGGGATCTAATTAAATCTAGAACATCTGAGAAGACATCCAGAATATGTGAATACTAGTCAGGACCTAAGAATGAGTGATTGTTAAATAGGCGAATGAGGGGAGGATGGCAGAGTGAGAGGATTTTTAGTAGTGGGAACAGTATGTTCAAAGTTCATTACTAGGAAAGAAAATGGCATATTGGAGGAACTGTAAAATGAGCAGTGTGAATGGATGGCAGAGAGGAAGAGTGATTAGAGGGGTAAACTAGGGCTCGATCACAAAGAACCTTGTTTTGTACTTTGTCTTAAGAGTGATATAAAGCTACCAAAGTGCTTGAAACAGGGAACTGACTTCATATTTGCATTTTAAAAATATTATTCTGCCTGCTAATATGAAGAATGGGCTGGAGGACAACAAAATTGGAAAAGATTCTGTGAGACCAGTTAAAAGTCTATGCCATTCTACGCGTAAGTTGATGGTGGTTAGACCTAGGAGCGAGACTTTTCTTCTAATCGTCCTATTAGAAATTCTACTTTATTTTGATGATCTCCAGCTTCACATTTTAATGGAATTCCATATATTTAAATTCTTATTGTTGACTGTTTAGCTTATTACTAACTAAAGTAATGAGGAGACAGAATCTGCAAATGTTTATTTCAAATAACCTTGTTTTTTTATTTTATGAGAAACACAAACTTAACTGTAGACCTATATAATTAGCACCTCTTCACCCAATCCTAAACAGTATTATAGATGTATTCCTTCACTTAGAATATTTGTCTTAAAAGTTTATAAAACTGATTCACTGATGTCAACATGTATATTTGAAATGCATAATGATAATTTATCTTATGATATCTGTGAGAAAATAAATTTCCACTTCACAAGCTTGAAGTAATTCATTTTTATTGCCTACGTCATTTGAGCATATCCATATGGTTCTAGGATAAGAATAGCAGCTTGTCAGCACAAGAATGACTATACCTAGAAAGACTTCGTTTTATTTTATCTTGGGACAAACAATACTTATTTAGAGACATGTTATTACATATGAGAAAATTTTAGTAGAACCCTTTATGTTTGGCTTCAGAGTTATTAAAAGAATGAAAACAATAATTGTATTTTCTCTAACATCATAAGCTAATTAAATCAAAATGAGTTTGCTATAATTAGATGTGTAATCCCCCTATTCTTTACACCCCCACTTTTGCTTGATATTTAAAGTAAAACTGAGACAGCTGCTGGATTGGATTATCTACTTTAGCATTTTATTCTTGTTTTCTGAGAATAAATAAATTTACAATCTAAATTTAATGTACAAGTGAACATTCATCAAGTGCCTGCTGTGTATGGAGAAATAGGCTTGGCATGGGGAATGCTCAGAAGCCAGAGATAAGGTCTCTACCACAAGAGAGAGCTCATTATCTAATAGATAAACAGGTGTCTTAGTTTGCCAAAGGGCTGCTGATGCAAAGTACTAGAAATGTGTTGGCTTTTTTTTTGAAATATTTATTTATTTATTTACTTTTATCCATTCCCACCCCTCCACCCCCCGTTTTTGCTGTTTTTGTGTTCATTCACTGGGCAATTCTCTGTGTGTGTTTTCTGCCCTCTCTTCTCATCCTTCTCCTCTTGTCTTCACCGGGATTCCATCCTGGGAACCTCCAATGTGGGAGAGAGGCATCCTACCACCTGTGTCACCTTAGTTCCTGGTTTGTCAGTGCATCTCATCTTTGCTCTCCATTGTGTCACTCTCCTGTTATGTTATCATCTTGCTGTGTGGCTCAGCGAGGCCTGGCGGTGCACCTGCTCAAAGGGCCTGGAGGTCTCACCCGCTTGCGGGGCCTGGCAGCCCACGTGTCTTTATTTTTACCAGGAGGTCCTGGGGATCGAACCCAGGTCCCTCCATATGGGAAATGGATGCCCAACCATTTGAGCCACATCCACCCCCGTGTTGGCTTTTATAATGGGAAATTCATTAGGGTAAAAGCTTCCAGTTCCAAGGCCATGAAACATCCAAATCAAGGCACCATCAGAGATGCTTTTTCACCAAAGTCAACTGCTGGTGATCCTGGCTGTCTAGCCATGTGATGAAGCCAGATGGAGGCTGATCTCTGCTGAGGTCCCTGTCTTCCCCTCTGAGCTCACTGTTTCCTCATCCTTGAGCTGCTCCATGGGCCCAGCCTCTTGGGAGCTTTATGCTTCAGCTTTGGCTCCTAGCGATCTTCAAATCCTCTCTCTCACATGGCAGGGTCAAAATGGCAGAGTTCCCTTTTTCTGTGTCCTCTTTCTGTGCCAACGAGAGGGCGGAGACCCAACCTATGTCACTGATATAGTCCAATCAAAAGTGATCTAATCAAGTGATCTAATCAAGGTCCCTTAACAGAATCTAGTGCAATCAAAGGATCTCAAACCCACAGGAATGGATTAGTTAAAAAACATACCTTTTTTGGGATTCACCAAATTCAAACTGAAACAACAGGTAAACCACTAATAAAATCAAGTACATAAATCCCCTGTAAGGGATAATACCAAACGTATTGTAAACTCAAGCTTAACTTGTTTTGGGGATATGTGTTCTTATTTTCTCTTGTTAACATTGTTTGTAACTCATTTAATTCAATTCAAGAGACTCTATTCTGGGGCAGATACTAAATCATGTTCTGGGGATACAGCTAGAAAAAGACCAGAGTAATCCCTTCCCAGTTTATAAGGAAAGACAAGTATTTAACAGGTTGTTACAATACAGGGTAATAAATGTCAGAGTATGAGATATTATGGAAATACCCTCTTATGGCATGGAAGAAATAAAATACCATTATAATAAATATTTACAGAGAAGGAAGAGTACCCTTTACATGGGGCATTTCATGGATATTTCATAGTACAAGTAAAATGCCTAAAATAACAAGATATCACTGATCAAGTTAAATGAACTATTCAAGTAATACTTTTATACAGTAGGCTTTTTTCCATGTTAAAATTTTTATATGTTTATTTGTTTTTGATGGTGCTCCATAGCTTTCAGGGTAAAGTAAAACCTTTTGGCTTACCACATGAAGCCATTGAAGATCTAGCTTCTGTCTTTTCTCTAGATTCATCTCCTAGAACTCCACACCAGTCTACTCATACACTCCATGGCATTCTAAGCTACTTTCATGTAAAGTTATCATCTTGTATCATGCCTTTCTCCATGTGTATGTTCTGTTCCTTTACCTAGAGTGCTATTTTCCCTGCTTATCTTTCAAGACTAAACACCATCTCCTCTGGGAAATTGCCCCTGTCACTCCCAGTTTGATTTAAATACCGCTCCTCTGTTCCCAATCACCCTCTATGTAACCAAGCTCTTAACATACTGTTCTGTTGGTTTACTTCCATACACTATATGATCCTTGAGGTGTGATTGTGTCTTACCTGACTTTATATCTCTAAAAACCTTATACAGTTCATTTCATATAGTGCAGTATAAATGGATGAATGGATGTGTAGGTACATGTATCAATGATGATTTTCCATTGTATGCATCAAATGGACAGAAGGAGAAGAAATGAGATGTATTGTGCTGAGTTTATTTTGCTGCAGTGTAGATAGATCCCTTGTAAATCTCCAAAGCACCCTTTAAAATAGCATTATAAGTCTACATTAGGTTCTAGAGATAATTCAGGGACTATTACAGATTCAATTTCTCAATATTTATAAAGAAATATTTGCTGATAAACTGTGATTAGATATATTATACCTTCCAATGAGCTGAATGTCCTTATTAGCTTTTACTATAGAGAGACTAGTTATCAGTTGTTTCCACTTTAGGTTCTGTACCATGAGAATCTGATCTATAGTCTCAAAACAAAAAGTGTACTTAGATGCCCTATGTTATGAAGGAATTTTATTTTATTCTCCAATAATGCTACTCTAAATTGTTTTCACTCCCTCCTATAGATAAAATTAATCATTTCCTTTAAAGAAAAAGAGAAAGTCAATAGTCTATGACATTAAATTACCATGTAATAATTTAAATATATCAGGAACCATAGAATAATTTAGAAAGTACTTTCTATATTAACATCCTTACTTATTTTGTTTCTTGGATCATTATTTTTCATACCAGCAAGTATATTAAAAGGAACATATTGTGTGCAATGTGTAGGCTCAGCGTAGGATTTTCTGCACTAGAACTTTGCAGTGATATTGGTTAATTGCTAAATTTTGGACACCTTTCTAACCTTTTTAGTAGGTGCAAAAGCATTTATTTTTAAGAGATATTGCCACTGATGATTTTATCTTTTTCTCCTGGAATCTCAACAGCAATTCCATTGTTAGAGGCATCCCCAGAAAGCTCGTCAAAGGATTTCCACCTACTGAATATCTAACAGGGCTTGACCCATTTTGTTCCTCTTATTAAGGTTGCAGCATATGCATCATGGGGGAAAATGGAATAAGAGCTACTCTAAGCTTGGAATTTCAAAAAATTACCTGTTTGCAAGAAGTTGAAATGAAAACCAAGATTAGTTTCTATTTCTTATTATACCTTTAATAAACAATCTAAATTTCTCACATTAAGGAATTATATTTGAGTTCATGAATATGGTTTTCAGCAGCTTAAAATTTGTATTTATATAACAAAATGGAATGATTGTAAATGCCAAAAATGGAGCACATTATAAATCAAGAATTCACCTTCATACCTGATTTTTAGTGCACAAATATTTCCTTTACTGTTTAAATAATATAGATAGCAATAATTACATAAAAATGAAAACCTTGAATAATAATACTGATAGAATTCTTTTGAAAGAATTAAAACACAGAGAATAGGAAAAAGTATATTTAAAATAATTTATCTCATATAAATGATCATGTTCCAATATTAATTACTTTATCCATATAAACCATAAACTGTTAAAGAAATGTGTTAATTTTATTTTTTGCTTATGGCCTCCAAATATTTATGTATAGAATGCAAGACTTATCTTCAGTTTTCCCTCTTATTAACTGTCTGACCTTGGGCAAATTGCTTTATTCTTCAGTTACTTCATCCTCTTCCTGATGAGTGAGGTATCATAAGCAAGAAAATAATATTTAATTATTTAAATGATAATCATTGTTACCATATCTGTTGCTTCTGCTATTATTAATTTGGAGCCAGTCACCCATCAATCATCCATGTACAAATACATGAGAGGTGAGCAATACTTCTTGTTTGTAGTCAGTCCATCATTTTTCTGTACTCACTGTCTTGAATGTCTCTCCTTCCATTCTTTCTTGGGCTCCCTCAGTAATGGCTTTCTACTACCACTACCATCTCCTCCCCCAGCTCCTCCCCCAGCTCCACCAAAAGTCCAAAGACTGCAGTGATCTCCACATTGCCAAATTGAGTGGCCATTTCTCATTCATCTTAGTTGACCCCTCAGTATCATGTGACATAGTTAAACACTTCCTCTTTCCTCAAACAATTTTATTTGGATTGTCTTGGTTTTCCTTCTGCCCAACTGTTAGCTCCTTCTCAAACTCCTTTAGTTTCCATATCATCAACCCATAACATTTGTGTTCCTCCAGGGCTCAATCTATAGACCTCTTTACTATTTACTAACACTCCCTCAGTAATATCATCCAGTCTCTGAGCTTTTAAGAACTATCTATACATTGATGACTCCCATATTTTTATCTCCACACTCACACATTCACTGTGTAGTTAACATTTCCACTTAACTATTTAGTAGAAAACTGAAATCTATTATGTCCAAGACAAGTTCTTAGTCTTCTCCTCCAAATCTGCTTTGCCTTCAGCCCAACCCATCTATTAATGGTAATTCCACTTTTCTGTTTACTCAGGCAAAATAAAATAAAAATTTTAAAAGATTGAAAAAGAATTTTCGATGCTTTCTTTTTCATATGCTATAGCAGTTTGGTCTGGAAATCCTATTGTCTCTACCTTTAAAATGTATATGGAATCTGACCACTACATGCATGCCACTAACATCTCCTACTTAAATTTTTGTCTCCTAATTGATCTCCTGGTTGCTGCCTTTATAATACCTCCACAGTACATTTTCAGCACCAGGACAGGTTATCCTTTTTTAAAAGCAAGTTAGTTCTACATTAAGTAGCAACCTTTCACATCTGCCTCAGTATTTTGTAACTCCTAACCCTGCTTTATTTTTTTTTTCCCATAGCAGTTATTACCTTCTGACATACTACATAAATGTTATAAATAATAATTACATATTTATTGTCTGTTTCCCCCAACTAGAATATAGGTACCATGGGAGCAGGAACTTTGTTTTCTTCACTCATATAGATCCAGTAAATTAGTAAAAGTGCCTGGTACAAAGTAAGGTATCAATAAATATTTGTTGAAGCAATCAATCAATCAACAAACAAAGCAAGTAAAACAGAAGAAATGCCTATAATCTGTTGCATAACAAAAGATACAATTACAGACACTCTGTGATTAAAGCTGCAAAATCTTCACATTTTATTTCAATTTCATTGAAAATAAATTCATACATTTGTTCATATATTAAAAGTACCTAGGACTTTGTAAACATTTAAGTGAGAAGACTGCACTTTGCTTTAGATGCCATGAAATTATACATTCTACAAAGATTTCTGACTAGTCAAGTGTTTCAGTCTAGATTTAATTTGGATTCAGTATGGCTTAAATGTTCTATGACTTATGGTTGTAAGAATTAAAATGGCCTAATTTTTAAAATCAATAATTTTTAAGGTGTTTTCATATCCATTTATTTCATTTGATTATCACAGTGACCCTATGGAAATACAGGATTTGTATTCCTTTGCTACTTTTTGAGATAAAGATCCAGAGTCCCATGGTTATTCAGTGAATAACTTGTTCCGCTGGGATTTAAGCCTGACTTATACCTAAGAGCCTAGAGCTCATTTCACTGTGATATACAGCCTCTTTTAAATGATTGATATGTATTGATGCTTTGAGATATGTTGTAATTTGTTCTGGGTTTCTTACTATTCTAACATAACTCATTCTTTCATAATCAATTTTTTTATTAGATTATAAAAGATTTTAAAATATGGGAAACATAGATGATACAAGAAAGAAAAAGAGAGTAGCCAAGTTTTTGGAACAGAAAGAGATAGGGATAAATAGGTATCTAGATGAAAAATTGGATAATGGTAGTGGTCTATTGTGTCCTGAACTTTTTATTTTTTTTAAGGCAAAAGCAAGATATGATTGTCAGAAAGTGAAAGATCTATTTTTAATGAGCTTACCAGATTTCTCAAAATAGTGAAATACTCTGGAAACATTTTCTTGAAATAATTGTTTTTTTCTAAAGATAATGCCATTAGTTCATTATTCAGCATCTATTTGTTGAATACCTATAATATGCTTGGGATATATCAATGAGCAAATCAGACAAAGATCCCTGCCTCATGGGAGTTAATCCTAGCAGGCTAGAACTCATAATAAACATCATATAAATATATATTAAATTGTGTAGTATGTGAAAAAGTGGTACATGCTATAGAAAACAACCAGACAGGGAAGCGGATGTGGCTCAAGCGACTGAGCTCCTGCCTACCAAATGGGAGGTCCCAGGTTCAGTTCCCGGTGCCTCCTAAAGAAGACAAGCAGGACAGCATGCTCATGCAACAGGCAGGCACGCAAGCTGACACAACAAGATGACCCAGCAAGAGACATGAGGAAAACAATGAGAGACACAACAAAACAGGGAGCGGAGGTGGCTCAAGCGATTAGGTGTGTCCCTCCCACATCCGAGGTCCCGTGTTCTGTTCCCTGTGCCTCCTGAAAAAAGACCAGCACAGAACAGACACAGCAAATGCAAACGCCAACAATGAGGGGTTGAGGAGAAATCAATAAATAAAATCTTTGGAAAAAACAAAAAAAGAAAACAGAGTTGCAATTTTTGGTAGTGTCATCCTCAACAATGAGGCATTTGAGCAAAGACTTGGAGATGATGAGTTAGTGCTTGTTAAAAATGAACATTCAAGCAGAGGAACAAGAGTGAAGGCATGAAAATTACACCACCCATGCCTGATGTGTTAAAGACAGACAAAGAGGCCCATCTGGCTCCAACAGTAGATAAGGAGCAAGATAGAGTAGTAGTAAGAAATAATGCCAGAAAGCTAATGGGTAGAAGATCATGTAGCGTTTATAGGCCAATGAAAGAGCTTTGGCTTTTATTCTGAGTAAAATGGGAAGTCATTGCACAGTTTTGAGCAGAGGACTGAGTGACATAATCTGACAAATTTTAAAAGCATCACACTGTCTACTCTGTAGTCTCAAGCAGCCAAGGGCAGAAGCAGGGAAGCTAGAAACAGGTCCGTTGAAATAATATCAGTAAAATTCACTGTGTTAGATAATGATTTTGGCTAGAATTTTGAGTATGTCAGAACCAGGTATTTGATAAAAACATGTTTGCATATTATTAGTATATACTTATTTGTTGATTGTTCTTAAGTATTTGTGTTAAAATTGTTCTGTTACTATACCTAGATTTTATTTCCTCTTACGTTTTGTACCATCTCTGCTCTAGTTTGAACTCCTCAAAGACAGAGGTGATGTCTTATTCATCTCTGTGTCCTCAGCACTCAATATTTGTTGATTGAATTAAATTAGAACAGCCCAAATACACTGTTAATATGCAGAAATTATTCTAGAAGAGATAAAGAACAAGAGGACAAGTTCCAAATAGTCACTTTAGTTGGAAACATCATTCCTAGAATATAAAAATGTTCATTTCTCCAAAAATATCAGATTATAAGGCCATATGGTAGTTTCCTTTATTCTGAGTTAATTTTTCCATTATATTACTGTTTTTCATTTTGATCAGTGCCTTTCCTTTTTTAAATAAAAATAAATTCCAATTTTATCTTACTTGGACTTCTATGCCCATTTTAATTTCAAATGACAACATGAATACTGACAACAGTCTTAAAGAATTAGGAAACAGGACCTTTGAGCCGATCTAACTAGTGGTTTTCAAACTGTTGGAGTTTTTTGAGGCTGCAGTGCTAAGGGGGGGTGGCAATGCTGAGCTGGCAGAGAACTAAATCCCACACCCCATCTGAAGCAGCGCCTTCTTTATCTGTTTCACATATTTCTCATTGAGAAGGACATTTATATGAACAAATGTGTTGTCTAAAATAAAGTAATGAAGACCACAAATTTAGCCCAACCTTCTTCAACAAGAGTTGATTAGTGGCAGAGACCAGATCTTTTTATATTGTTTTCCCGATATCATATTGCTTTAATAATTTTGATATAAGTATCTGTAATTGAGTGAGTACTTGTTCTTTTAAAAGGGGATAATATGGATTAAACTTTACAGCCAAAATTGACTATATTTATTTTTATAAGCTCCTTAATAAAGAGAGACATAATTGAAGAAAACAATAATATAATTCTGTATCATGATTGAAAGATAAGAAAAAATAGTGTGGGAGTAAAACTAGTATATTTTAAAACTGACATTCTGGAGGGACCCTTAGATGATTTTAAACATAAATGCCAAAGAGGAATTTCAAAAATGTATGGAGCTTTAGTGCCATCATTGATGTAAGCCTAACATTCTCCCTACAGCTCTCCTCCAATCAGGGTATTCAGTTAGCAGTGCAAAAGTTGGTATGGTTAGAATTAGTTTCATGACTTTTATTCACACCTTTTCTCTCTTAGCAACAGAAGTTTATGTGATATGGTATTTGGTTCAATTAAAATAGTTCCAATGAGAAAGAATACCTAAACATATAAACAGATGTGTTTGTTTCCCTGGGTTTCTGTGTTAAAAGCCCTTTTATCTGCTTACCTAATTTAATAATATGGTATACATCATAACTATTGGCATTTTGGCTCTAGTTTTTAGAGGAAAATTATTTTATTCTGTTTTTTCTTTGTTTTAGGTGTTTTTCAAACACCTAAACAAAGTTATTAGTATTAAAGTTTAAATCAAAAATAGCATACCAAGATCTCTAGGTAGGATATGATAACAGTATATAAAGTAAGAAACAAATCATCAATTTTACCCACCATTGAAAGCTTACCCTATCCTATGCATACCCTAACCTCATTCAATCCATGTAATTCTGAGGTTATTTTCTCATCAGTATTCCCCAGGAAAAGGTCATATTGAAAGAACAAATAATAACTTTCTAGTAAAACCTTGTTTTAGTTAAATATTGCTGCATAGCAAGTCATCATAAAAGTTAGTGGTATAAGACAGTAACCATTTTATTATATTCATGATTAAGTGGGTTAGAAATTTGAGCAGGACACAACGAGCATATTGCATTTCTGCTCCATAATGCCTAGGGCTTCAGCTGGGTGGTTGAAATGGTGAGAGGTGACCAGGATGGTCAGCACAGAAATAAGAATTTTAAAGTTCAAAAGCAGGCAACTAAATAATATTATTTAGGGATATTTTCATAGATTGTAAAAACAGGCTATAAGAGAAGCAAGGCAATAATTAACACAATTCAGTATCTTGATTATATCTGGATGTATGGCAAGGAAATCAGATTGCAGAGAGCAAAGTAACTTAATTTTCTGTTGCTTGGTCTGGCAAGTGTATGCAAGGGTATGCATTCTATTGTTATTCTTTAATCTTAAAAGAATCATTTCTTGTAACCATTGATTTTTTTTTCTTGTCCTGATTTATTTTCACTCTGCCTGAATTTTAACATGACATAATTTACCTAAGAGTCAATTTAACAATCATTTTTATATGCTATGGAGTTTAAGTGGTTCCAATATGAGCTACACAAGAATGGTTATGGGTGGTTTTATATTTGTTTGTTTATTCTTCCCTCTCCCACAAATATAAATTCCCAGGCCCTAACTCCTCTTTTCCAAATAATTTTCTCTGGGTATGGTTTTAGAATGGCTTAGGAATCTGCATTTCTGGAAGCTCCTCCAGGTTATTTTGACATGAATCCAGGTTTAAGGACTACTACAGATATCATCCAAACTTTAAACTTATTGGGAAGAATATTAGCATGTGACAGGAGGATTCTAGGACAAAGAGTTACTCCTTCAGTGAGAGGATTTGTACATAGTGATTTAAGAGTTGAGAAGCCAAACAGAGAGGTTATCCAGGGATTAGCACAGCCAGAAGCCACTACCAGGGCCAGAGGGACATAGGGAAGAGATAGTACTGGAGCTCAAGGACCTGGGTCTCTTTGAAAAGAAACTGAAAGGAAGTAACAGAAGTATCCTGACATCTCTCTTCCTCTTGCCTTCTGCTTTTGCCAGCATCTTCTGTTAGCAGACCCCATTTGATAGGATCTTGGGAAATCCAGCCTCCAGGGTTCAGTCTCCCAGAAAGTCAAAGCAGAGCAGAAGGGTAGTAGGTGGATTTGAAGGCAAGTATGCCTACAACCTGCATATGTGTTGAGCTAGATTGAGGAAGTTATGCCTTCTTAATTGATTTGACTTCTCATACTTTGGGCTGTATCATTTGGGAATTAGAAATGCAGAGTGATTAAAATCACAGGCCACGAACAACCTGTGTTCAAAATTAGAGGTGGAGTGGACATTACCATCCCAGAATCCTCAGGATTGGGGAATGAACTATGGACTAAAGTAGACTTACTAGTCTTCTACTATAGACTTATTGTGATTCTAGCAATGGAAGAAATTTATATCATTGATATGGAAGCAGTGGCCACTGGAGGTTCTAAGGGCAGGGAGAGGGAAAAACACATGTAATACAGGGGCATTTTCGGGACTTGGGAGTTGTCTTGAATGACATTGCAATGACAGATGCAGGCCATTATATATCTTGCTATAACCTACAGAATTGGGTGGGAGAGAGTGTAAACTACAATGTAAACTTTAATCCACGCTTAGTGACAGTGCTCCAACATGTGTTCATCAATTGCAATGAATGTACCTCACTAATGAAGGATGTTAATGTGGGAAAATGTGGGAGGGGTGGAAGTGGGCATATGGGAATCCCCTATATTTCTTATGTGGCATTTGTATAATCCAAGTATCTTTTAAAAATAAAATAAAATAAATTAATTTAAAAAAAAGCAAACTCATATAGCCTCAAAAGGATATTTTAAATTTTCAAGGGAAACACAGTGATCGTCAACACCTTTTGGTCACAGTAGAAACTACTAGTTCAAGGTAGTTCACAATTTCAACATTAGATCACACATCATTTCTTTCAATGATGCCTTATCTTTACAAAGCTGGGTGTCCAGTAGTTATTATGATAAAAAAAAAAGAAAAGTACTGAATGAAAATCGATGTGGAGTGGGAAGTGGGTATGGTAGTGTTCAATATGATTCCAAGATTTGAAAAGTTGTATGATGTCTAATAGACATACATATCCCTTTAGTAAGTAACTGTGATTAAGAATAAAATAAAAATATTTCTTCTTTCAATTAATGCATATTTCAAGTAGCTACTTAATAAATGTACCCCTTAGATATTTCTTTTGGCCTGACACACTAAGGTTGAGATACAGTGAACCAAGCAAACTTGGTAAACTCTTACCCACCTCATAGTGCTCTTAGGAGGATTAACTGGCCTAATAAAAGTAAAATGATTAGAAACGTTCCTAGCAAGTATAAGTGCTATATAAGTGCCACCTATTATAGGCCAAAAGGCATGACCAATAGAAATGAACTGTTACCACTACATTTCCATGAAAACCAGAAAAAAACTGACATAGACCATTAACAGTATTTGTATGATACACCATTCAATATTTCAAGCTCACATCTCCCACTAAAATATGTTATAGCGGTGAAATATGTTAGAGGTGATACGTATGAGCGATGTCCATGAACAAAGATGACCATCTTTGAGAACTGCACTATTGAATACAGTAGCCACCAGCTACATGTGTCAAGCTAACTGAGCACTTGACATGTGGCGCATGTCAAGGAACTGAATTTTTAATTTTAATTTTAATTTAGACACTGCTACTTGATTTAGTTACTAGAAAACTTTCAAGTATTTTTGGAACAACTTAGCTATGTGAATCTACTCTTTCAACTGCAAATTTTATGAAATATATGTACAGATTAAGTGTTTCAAATGAAAATATGGCATCTCAGATATTGAAATGTGCTGTAAATATAAAAATTTACATTTTATTTAGAAGAGTTAGTATGAAAAAAGAAAATATAAACTATCTCATTAATAATTTTATGTTGATTAGAGCGTGACATGATGGACATATTCATATATATTACTTTTGTATATTCCTATAATTTCCCAGTAGGCAAAATTATTGAAACTGGAATACATGAATCAAAAAGTATGTATTTTTAAAATGTGATAGATATTGCAAAAATTGTACAATTTATAATAACATAGTTTTAATTCTGTTTTGTGACTGATTTCGTTAGTTTCTCTTGTTCAAGAGAAGGAGCTTTTTTTAAAAAAGTGATTTGTTTATACACACTTTTCACTGGTTTATGAAGTGAGTTGATTCATACTTTCATGCTATAAATATCAATTCGTTGCCAGTTTTTATAGTTTGACCCACAAATCAAGATTTATATATGGCCAGAACCTCAGAGCATTTTAAGATTGATTGGTAATTTGAACAGAGCTTCCTGGGGGCGAAAAAAAAAAAAGTACCATGCTGGAAATCCGGAACTAAAAACTCATTCTCTCTTTATTGGGTTGCTGACGTCTTTGTCCCATAATCAACTTTTAGAGGTACAGCAGGTGGCTTAAAGGTAAAGTGAGTTAACGATTAATAAGGCTTTAAAAGGCTTTTTGCGTCACTTCTTATTTTCAAATCATTTACTAAGAAGTCACCCAGGGGTTTGGAATCAACCAGAAAAATAATCCAAGAAAAGTTATTGAGCAGCTTATTTTAACCAACAATGGCTGGTTAAAAGAAGTTAAAATAGAAAACTATAATACTAATTTAATTTTTTTAACTTGTCAAAGTAATGTTTTTAAGTTCGGCGATGCCTTTTATCAAATTCTTGGTAATTCATATTTAGTTGAAGAAAGCAATGGGACTATTTGAAGGAGAAAATGCTATTGATTTATCCTACACATCTATCTAATCTGATAAATCACTGATTTAAAAATCTTAAGTATTTTCTCACACTTTTCATGATAAAATCCAAAGTCCTTTGTCATAGGTTAAAACCATTTATGTTACAGTCCTTGTATACCACTCCACCCCTATTTCTTATCCCTCTCTTATTCCAATCTGCAATTCCTTCTGTCCACTATAACAATCCTTCTTCATCTCTATGATACTAGCAAATCTTCCTTGATCTCCCAAGTCTAGGTCAGGTGTCTTGTAATAGTTAAGCATCTATTTCTTATCTCTGTCATAGCACTTATTATAGTTATTACCTGTGTACTTGTCTTGTCTCTTCTACTACATGTGAATATTTTGAGGGCAAGGATTTTTTTTTAAACTTCATTGCTTAAAACATTATTTGGTGTGTAAAAGGAGCCCAATAAATGTATGACAATGAATAAATTGGAAAATAAGTCATTTTACTTGAAAATGGATCAACTGTAGATGGTTTTAAATTTAAAGCATGACACTTTTTACCCAGAGAAGCTAACGAGTATTATATGACTTTTGTTTTCTGATTTCAGTTTATTGTCTATTGTAAAAGTAACAAAGTAATTGGAAAGTATTTGAAATTAAAGAAGTACCAAAAAAATAATAATAATAACTCATAGTCACCCTAATATAAACTCTGTAACATTGCTGCCAATGGTGGTTTATTCATTTATTTTTTGTTTCATTTTGTTGTTTGATGATTTGTTCTCTTTCTATGCAATCATACTATGCCACAAAGTCATATCTTTTCCAAGGGTTGGATTCTAAAGGCAGCCCTAAAAGTAAAACTCATACATCACAAAATTATCATTGAAAATTACCTGGGCTGATGCGTTATTTCTCAGTAAGTACCAAATATTTCTTTCAAATACAAATTGCTGTTTCTTCAGTTGAAGAAGTTAATGAATTCGTTGGCTTAAGTTTAGGGTACTTGTAGTCTGAAAACACATGTTTTCAAACACTAGGATTATACTCCTATGAGAGTGGTCAGGGGAAATGAGACAGTCTAAGAAAAGAGCACATGCCCCTCACCTATGTTGGTTTGCTCTGGTCTGTAGACTCAATGGATGGCATGAGAGGTGAAATCAATCACAGATTTTAAATCATTTATTCTTTCTTGGTCTCATCTTCTCCACCACTTGAGTATAGTTGAATGAATTCATGTAAGTCAAATGTCCATATTATATGTCTAGCTTGTACATAAAATATTTATATCCTGCTTTTAAAATTATCCTATCAAGATCTAAAAGCAATGAATAGACTTCATAGAAAATTTGAAAAACATGGAGAAGTATAAAGAATTAAAAATATTATCCACCTCTAAGCCCATTATTCAGCGATCTCTGTTGTTAATGGACTTCTCTAATAGGGATAACACTCAGAGATAGCTCTATCAATGTACTCTTCCTTTGCAAATATATGTTGTTTTATTCCTAATACAACTGAAAAACTATTAAGTAGTTTTATGTGTCCTTTACTTAACATTATATCATAAGCCCTTCCACATAACCTTAGATAGGCTTCATAAACATGATTTTTAAAATATTTTTTAATATGCTATATATATGTATATCACAAAATGAATATAATGATAGTATTGATCTTCATAAGCATTTTCTGATATTTAACAGAGATAATACCTATTAGAGTTCTTAGCCAAGAGTTTGGCTCATAGTATATGCTCACTAAATTGTAGTTAAGATAATGATAATTATTATTGCTTGTTCTACCTCATCCCATTTGTCACTTAGCTAAAAACTGAGATATCCTCCAATTACTCTACCCAATAATATATTTAATATGTAAATGTATCATCTACTAAAATCTTAAATCTTGGTATCTCCTTGGTGCTTTTCATTTTGTAGGGGGTTCAATAAGTGTTCTTTAATGGATCTGTCCTTATTTACATCATTAAACAGTAACACTAACCATTACACATCTTATTATGTTGTAGAATTTAGCTTCCTTGTCTTATTAAACAGATAATGTTATGTGATGTTGCACAAATTTGATACTACACCAAGGAGATAATTTAGAATTTACTTTCCTTAAAAAAAAAAAAAAAGTTTCTTCTACATCATTTGCTTCTTTCTTCTAAAAGTCAGGTAAGAGGAGCCTAACTACATAATTTTCTAGGCTGTATTCAGCAAAATTAATTCTTAATTGAAAGGCCAAAATAACCTTCTCTCAGTTTTCTTACCCAGAAAATGATACCCAGAAAATGACCTACAATTCTGTTTTCACTTTCCAGGAACCGCATTTTCTCTCTTATTATCAGTGACCTCTGACTTGTCAGTAACATTCAAAACATTATTATTTCTGCATCACTAATAAAATGTATCAGGTCAATCACCTTGTCAATTTCAGCTCTTCACTTTCCTGTCCCACTTGCATTTTTTGTGGTTGGGTTGTAAGAGAGGAGTTTTGGGGATTTCTGTAGATATTTTTGGGAAAGGGTGATTCTTGAATCAAAACCATCACATATGAATTTTTCTTTCATTCTTTCAAACAAAGCCGTCACTCAGTCACATCTGAAATATATCTTGTTCTTTAAGGCTCTGTGACTTTCTGACCTCCTATTTGCTTCTTCAGTGGTATTCTTATTAACTGGAGAAATATTTGAGGCATATTTGAAGAGATGGAAAAATTACTCCCTTTCTTTCTCATACCATTCTCACCCCATTCTCCCACATCTACTATTCTCTAGCAAATGAGTGAATGGGAATTATCTTTCTTTTTATCCAGCCCCTCCCACCCCACCTCCCACCCCCATTGCTAAATTAGAAACTTTCTTTTTGGCTAGAATTTTCCTCATTGTTCACAAGCAACTCTCTCAGCAGTAAATTTTATAATTCATAAAGCTTTTAGGTAGGACCAAGTTTTTTGACTAGCTCCTAACTCTATCAAGAAATTGACAGACCAATTTTATTCTTCCTAGTTCATCCATTTTCTCATATAAGTGAGTCATAACTATAGGCTCTGAGATTCCCCATGTCATCCAGAAGTAATAAAATGCCATAATAGCTATTTCTTGTGATAACTCATGAAGTCCAAGGTGCTTCATGTATACTAGTTGCCAGGTGCTCTAGAAACCAACAATAGAAATGTCACTGACCAGTCTCCATACCTGTATTCCACTTATCACCCTGTTCTCTCAGTTCCTGGCTTCCATAAATCTAGTGTATTTTTCTTCTGTCCCACCTCAACCATTCACTCACAATAACTACATCTCAAAAGTTTCAATTTCAGTTTCTCTGACCATCACTTCTTATCCATCTAGATCCCCTACATAAATACTGTCACTGTCCTTCAGCCTCTTAGGGACCTCCAACCTCCAGTCAACTTCCATGGATTTAATTATTTTTTCACTATCTATTACCCCCTTGTGATCTTCTCTTTACCAGATGTATTTCAAGGTCAAGCTCTATTAACACTTCCTTGCAAATACTCTCTCTCCTTTTTTAAAAGATTTATTTTATTATTCCCCCACCCCACCCCTGTTGTTTGCAGTTGCTGTTTGCTTTCTGTGCCCATTTGCTGTGTGCTCTCTGTGTTTGCTCATCTTCTCTTTAGGAGGTACCAGGAACCGAACCTGAGACCTCCCATGTGGAAGAGAGGCGCTCAATCACTTGAGCCACCTCAGCTCCCTGGTTTGTTGTATCTCTCATTGTCTTTCCTCTTTGTGTCTCTTTTGTTGTGTCATCTTGTTGCGTCAGCTCAGCTTGCCATGCCTGCCTGCCACGCCAGCTCCCCTTCTCCAGGAGGCACTGGGAACTGAACTCAGGACCTCCCAGGTGGTAGGCGGAAGCCCAATTACTTGAGCCACATCTGCTTCCCCCTTGCAAATACTCTTAACTTCCTTCTCTCTTTTCCCTCTGTTATATTGCCTATTAAAACTCCCAACTCTCATTAAACCCAACTAACTCCTTACTCCACTCCTTATATTTGGTTTATTTTTTCCCAACCCACCCGATATCACAGCTTTAAAAGAAAATCCTCCTTTGATGGCTTTGCTTCATTTTTCTCTTTCCCTTTACAGCAAAAAGTTGTCCATACTCAATTGCTCTAGTTCTTTACTTCACATTCACTCCTTAAACCACTCTAGTTGACCTTTTGTTCTTACCAATTTACTGAAATATCCACTTCTTGCTTCTTGATACAGTGTTTTCTCTAGGCTTCTATAATCTCAGAGTCACTGGTCTTCCTTATTAACTCTACTTCTGATCTCCTTCTCCTCCTAACAGACTTCTAATATTGGAGTCTCTAGCCTTTGTCCTTGGATTTCTTCAGTCCTCTATTTATACTCTTTCAGGGTTTAATGCTCTGGCTTCTGAGGCTGTCTCTTAACTGATGGCTCTATAATTTATATCCCCAGCGCTGGCCTTTCCCCGAAGCTGCACTCGGGTTTGGTTTAGTTACTTGAAATTGCCACTAAACATGGGCAAATCTGTGAAATGTTTTCCTCTCGCACCAAAAATCAAGAATTACCTAACTCTGTAGTTGGAACCCAGTTGCTTGGGCCAATAAACCTAGAAGTCATCCTTGATCTGGCTCTTTCTCTTCTCACCTTCCCCACTGCCATAAATTTAATATAGCTACCATCATGTCTAGCCTGGCTTATGGTAATAGCCTCCTAACTATTTTGTCTGCTTCAGCGCTTGTGCCTTTACAGTCACAGCAGCCAGAGCCATGTTTTAAAAGTGTAATCACATCAAATTGCTCCCCTGTCTAAAACCCTCTCATGGCTTTTCATAACACTTAGGATAAAACAATTCCCTATTGATGTGGGCCTTGCCAATCTATTCGACCTAATCTTTCTCTAAATTCCTCCTTATTCACTATGTTCCAGCCATACTGTCCTGTCTGTACTAAGGATATGCCAATTTTGTTTCCATAGCAGATACTTAGCTCATGCTGTTCCTTTGATTTGAACATTCTTCCTTGGAGTGGTTGCATGGCTGCCTCTTTCTCATCCTTCAGTCTCAAGTGTTTCAGCTTTTAGCTTCAGTATGAAGACCCTACCTTCATTTCCAACTGAAGTAGCCTCTAACCTTATCTCCTCTACCATCACTGTCCTCCGTTTACCCTGTTTTATCTTGTTTTTAATACTAGTATCTGGAATTATTTTATTTAGTTATTTGCATGTTTGTTATCTCATTCCTCCCACTAGAATTATAAGCCCTCTTTTCTCTGTTGCCTGGGACATAGTAAGTGATCAACAAGTATTTATTGACTGACTTGATTCCCACAGACACAAAAGAGTTCTCCCCAGTTTCCCCACAGTGGAAAGGTCACATGGGTTTGAAGAGGAAAATGAAGCTATTATAGACATGGAAAGCCTTTTCTCTAAGAAGAACTCACAAGGTGTTTGTAAAGGTAAGGAAGACTATTAGGACTCCAGATTATTAGAACACATATTATGAAAGTGGAACCTGGAGATATTAAAAATGCTGGCCTACCAGGCTCCTTTCTTAACCATATATCAAGAAAAAAATATATAATTTACTTTGATTGAACCATAGTCATAGGCTATGGAGCACGGATGGCAAATAGACTTTGAGTACTAAGGCCTATTGCTTGGTGGTTCTGTCTGTGGATCATACTTAGAAAGAAAACCTGCCATAGATCCATAGATGTGGGAAATAACTTTTTATTTGGCCAAGTCAAATATTGGGTTATAAGGTATATGTTACCTTTACTCAATCATAACCATGTCAATCCTGTATAACATCCCATACCTTCTCTTCCAGATTAAGAGCTGTAATTTCTATCATATTTCAGGACTGTTTTTTGTTTATTTGTTTGTTTGCTATTTATTTATTCTGGCTTCTCATGGATCATAGAGAAGAAAGGCAGAGAATTGTCTAAATATCAAAGTCTTCCTGGCCTTCCATATGTGAAACTTCAAACCTGCATCCAAAAAGAGGAAACTAATATGTAATTTCTTACAAATCTTGAAATTTTAATATTTTTATTAGTGGTTTTTTTTGTGTTTTTTTTTTTTTTCTTAAGGAGGTACCAGGGATTGAACCCAGAACCTCATATGTGGGAAGCTGGTGCTCAACCACTGAGCTACAACTGCTCAAGATTTTAATACTTTTAATGTTAAAAGTACTTAAATCCTTGTGGTTGGATTTCCCTTTTTCATTAGTTTATTACTTCCACTTCCTTCCATTTCACTTCATTGACCTTTTGGCCAATAAACCATTTACAATGTGATGCTCTGAACTGCATGTAGTATGTACTGTGACCCCTGTATAGTGACATTCTTTCTTCTGTTTATCTTTGACATTTGGCATTCTGAATAGTATGTGTCTTGGAGTAGATCTATTCGGATTTATTCTGATTGGAGTACGGTGTGCTTCTTGGACATGTAAGTTCATTTCTTTTGTGAGAGTTGGGAAATTTTCAGCTATTATTTCCTCAAATACTCTTTTTGCCCCTTTTCCCTTCTCTCCTCCTTCTGGAACTCCCATGACATGTATGTTGTTGTGTTTTGTGTTGTCATTCAACTCTCTGAGACCCTGCTCAATTGTTTCCATTCTTTGCTCTCTCTCTTCTTTTCTCTCTTCAATTTTAGCTCTTCTGTCTTCGGTATCACTTATTCTTTCTTCTGTCGTTTCGAGTCTGCTGTTGTATGCCTCAAATGTGTTTTTGATCTCACCTATTTTGTCTTTCATTCCCATGAGCTCTGTTACTTTTCTGTTCAGGATATTAAATTCTTCTTTGCACTCGCTCAATGTCTTCTTGATGTCATTTATCTCTTTAACCATGTTGTCTTTCAACTCATTAATTTGATTTTAGAAATTTGCGCATGTCTCACTGATTAGTTCTCTCAAATTCTGCATCTCTTCTGGGGCTTTGCTATATTCCTTTTCTTGGGCCATGTCTTCTCTTTTCTTAGTATGGCTCATAATTTTTTGCTGATACCTAAGTATCTGATTAGGATGTAGTTTACTCAGATGCTCAATTTCTTTCTCTTTTGTAGGGATTTAGTGGCAGGAAGCTGTGTGTTACCACTGCTCTTTGATTCTTGATGTGACCTGGATTGTTAGGATTTTCTTGCTGGTTGCTCAAAGCTGGGCACTGGACCCAGTAATTGTTTGTAGAGTCACTTCCTAGGGCTTTGGGGAGTGAGATTATAGAGGCTATAAAAAGCCTCTCCTACTTGTTTTTAATTTTATTGCGTGCACTTCCTCAGTCTGCCAGCAGATGGCACTCTTTGGCAGTCTCAGTTCAATGCCTGGTCGGACTATATTTGTTGCAACACAGACTAGATCAGTGTGATAGAGCTTCCTGTCTGGAGGCTATGAGCCTTGTAATTCAAACTTTCTCTGAGACAGTTCTCCAGCCTTCTCTGGCAGCCCCCTCCCTTTTCCTGGGTTAGAAATATTTCCACTCCCCTATGAGTCTTCAACAATCAGTCCCTGTTAGGAAAAGAGGAGATTGGGAGAGTTGTATATCTTGAGCCCCTTGCAAGCTCCAAGGCAAACAATGGTGCAGCCTCACCCGGCCTGGAAGGGCTCCTGAGACACAGCAGACCAAATTTGTGAGTCAAAAGCTGAGTCAGCCTTTGGCTGTGTCCCTCTCTCTCCCCTTTCTGGGGTGTCCTCAACCATTAGTCCCAGCTAGAAGAGAGGGAGATTGCAAGGGTCAGATTTTTCCAGTGCTTTGCCCGCTCCCAGGGCAAACCACTGTGTGGTCCCACTTGGCCTGGAAGGGCTCCTAGGACACAGCAGACCAAATTTGTGGGTCAGAAGCTAAGTCAGCCTTAGGCTGTGTCCCTCTCTCTCCCCTTTCCTGGGGTAGTAGATCCCTGGAGCCTCTTTTGTCTATAGTCGCAGGCCCAGAGGCCTGAGAATTCTAAAGTGTATTTAGTGTGGGGGAGGGTGCTGGCAGTAGCAGCCACTGGTTTCAACTCACAGTTTTGTTGTGGTGATTTCCCTCATTTGTCCCTCTCTTCTCTGGGTGGTGTCCAGCCTTTGCCTGATGTCCTAAACCCTAGAAGATCTTTTTTCTGGGCTGTTTCAGCCTGTCCTCTAGCTATTTTTCTGGAGGAGAAGACAGTCCCATGTCTTACTAGTTCGCCATCTTCCTGGAAGTCCCCCATTCTTTCTTCTGGTGTTTGATAACACACCCCCAATTAGTAAGTCACAAAAGGATGCATTTGATTCATTTTATAAAGGATAAACCTTATTAACTATATCTCCTTCTGACAGGTTAGATAAAATAATGTAAATTGAGACTTTCTATAATTCATGTTTTTTTACCATGCCTTTTACCTCTTGGCCTTATAGGCCTAGATAATGTTAACAAAACACAACTTATTTTATAGCCAAGGACAGATTCTAAAATATATATATATTTAATTTTGTTAAAATAGGAGAGAAATAGATAAAGACTAAAACTAAAGCATGGTGTTAAATGTATATAACTTTTTTGTACTTTTAATTTTATTGAAAACTGAATATGTGTTGATTTATTTTTATAGAGAGAAGGATAAGAATTTAGATGTCTCTTAATTTTGGAATACTATGATTAATTACTTTGTATTGTAATTGTATTTATTCCCATTAGAAAGCACCATGTTTTTTCATCTTTCCATCCACTGTGTTTTTTCCAGTTTCTGGAACTTAATAGATATACAGCATGTTTAATGGACTTATGGTGAATGAACCCTTCCTATTCAAAGGCTTATTTATGAAGGACCTCTATCTATCAGATTTAATGAAAGCAAATTTTAAATAGCTTTCTTTCTTTATGCATGTAAGTTAGTTGCTTGGCCTCAACTTCATCTTGCTTTTTCCTTCATGCCTTCCCTTTTCTTTACACTTAAGTTATATGTTTTTTTTTCCATCAAGTATTATTTTTAATATGAACAGAACATACTATTCCCCCAGGAAGATGGTAAGTGCTTTTGCTCAAGGGTCATGTAATATGCTTCATGTGCATCTTCCATTGGGCTCACCACAATGCTACACACAGAGCAGTTAACTTTGTACACTTGGATTGAATTCTCAGCTATGTTTAGCCACATAGGACTTTAAAGTTCAGGCATAGAAGGTTTTCGTGACTCTGCCAAAGTGTACAGCTGGCTGAGTCTCCCCCATTATAACCCCCATTCAAATCTTGTTCACATTGTGGGAAGAAAAATCTTTTAAAGATATGAAAGCATTTCATTCACAATTCTCTAGCATAATATTTTGGATAATTGTTCATTAACTAGTTTTGTATTTGTATTAGTATTTATATTACAGTCCATTTTTATTCTTGACCTAAATTAACACTATCTGTGTGATAATCCTCATTGATATCTCATTAGAAGTAACATTTCCCCTATTAATTATAATGCAAATTTTATGCACATTGACAAAGGGATAGAATTAGTGGTTGTCAGGATTTTTTCATCTCATAACTACTCAAAAGTCAATGTAGACTAAGGACTCTGCCATAGAATATATCCTCTGATGAAGAGCTTCACTTCACTGTCTTCCCAGATCCTGTAGTTACACATCATCTAGTTATTGATCAATTCAAGGGTCAGTTATGGAAAAACTGATGTGGCTCAAGCCATTGGGCTCCCGCTACCACATGGGAGGTCCCGGGTTCAGTTCCTGGTGCCTTTTAAGTAAGAAGACAAGCACTGACAAGCAAGACAGTGAGCTGACGCGATAGGCTGGCGAGGCAAGCTCTCGCAACGAGATGACACAATGAGGAGACACAACAAGCAGGGAGCTGATATAGCTCAGCAATTGGGTGCCTCCCTCCCACATAGGAGGTCCTGGTTTGGTTCCCAATGCCTCCTAAAAAGAAGAGGAGGAGACACAGAGAACATACAACGAACAGACACAGAGAGCAGATAGCAAGTGCAAACAATGGGGGATGGGGGGAAAAATAAATAAATCTAAAAAAAAAAGGGGGGTCAGTTATGATGCAGGGATTCTATAATGCAGGAACCAAGAAAAATCATTGTATACCAAGATTTTGCTCTGGGATATAGATGTAAAGAATTAGCATGCCCTAGAGTACATTGTTTTAATGTGTTCTTGTCTGTACCCTCTTGAGAGGATCTTCTAAATATTATAGTAGGCCTCAATTCTGAATAGACTTGCTTCTTCATTTGAACTTGGAGACTTTACTGCTCCTCTCTGAATTTCTGTCTCCTTATCTTTATGATGAGGGTTAGTTTGCCTATATGACCTCAAGGATCTTGTGTAGTATTTAAGTTGTAAATTCTGCATACAGAGGGATATGACCATGTATAATGGCTGTATATGGGGCATAGAATCCTTCTTACTCATCTAAGAAATTACTTGTAGTATTTCTTTGTATCAATAATAATAGCTATAATTTATTGATCATCTACTGTGTAAGCCTCTGTTATTGATAATAGTCAAAGCAGTTGTAAAATATGGAATAAGCCAATCAGAAACTTTATGGAATGAATCTCTGTGATGTAATGGGTGTGAGTGAATGTGAATTACCAAAGATGGCTGATGCTGTAGGAAATAGCAGCAAAACAAAACCTATATTTTACAGTTTTTATATGTAAGTTTAGAAACAGACCCTATTTAATGAGTCATAGGTGGGCATGGTCTTCATTCCTTTCAAACTTCCTTTGCCCCTTCCCTTACTCTTGTCTCCTAAAGTTACAGAGTCTAAATTATCCAACCATATTAGTAGCCTATGGAATGTGATAATGAAGTCTGTACCCTGCTAACATAGAAGCTCACTGGTACCATCATAGGAAGGATAAAAGAAAGAACTTTTTTTGAGAAAAGCATTAAAGAGTTGGTAAGAAAATGAAACTGTCAGTTCTGTATGCTCTCTCTTTATCCCTGCATAGAGTCTAGACACACATGCATAAAGGCCTCAAATACAACTCAATGAATATTAACATATAACATGTCAGTCATAATTTCATCAGTGCTCCTTCTTCAAACTTTATTTTGGAGTTCCTTGGCCCTCCTCCCTTCTCTATCTAGACCCACAATCTTATTTAAATACCATCTTCAGACGAATTGTCTTTATTGAACTCTAGACTTGAATATCTAAATTCTTTTTGGCATCTCTACTTAGATATCTGAAGAGATCTCAAACTTAATATGAATAAAACTGAACTAACTGAACTTCACCCCAAAACTGCTTCATGAATAGTTTCCCCCAGCCTACCAATTGCTCTGGCCAAAATCCTTTTAGTTATCCTTGACTTCTCTCTTCCTCCCTCACTGACTACATCTACTCTATCAGAACTCTGTTGGTCCCACCTTCAAAATATATTCTGAGTACATAGACTTTGTACCACCTCCATTTCTACCACTCTAATCCTGAATACCATCTCTTACTTGGATACTGCAATAGCTAGTCTTCTTGCTTCCTCAGTCTATTCTGAACATGGCAGCCATGAATGATCTTTTAAAAACATATGTCACTCCTTTGCTCTAAACTCTGCAACCATATCTGTTTTACAGTGAGTGAATAACTTACTTCCACAGTCCTACAGTCTCTTAACCTCCTCATTATTCTCTGCCCCTTGATCACTTTGTTCTGGTCACTCTGGCTTCCCTGCTATTGCTCAAAATTGTGAGGCATGCCTCTTAATTAAGGCCATGCCATTAGCTGTTTCCTCTGCCTGGAATGTTCTTCCCTCACCCCTTTCCATCCTTCTAAATCTTTGCTCAAACATCACCTTTTCAGTGAGGCCTATACCCGACCACCTTATTAAAATCACAACTCCCACGCTTCTGAGCTTCCTTACCCTTCTCTACTTTGCTTTAGTTTACCTTTTTCACTAGCATTTATCACCTATTAAACGAAATAATTTACTTATTTATAATATTTATCATCTCCAACCCCCACTAGATTATAGCTCCATGAAAGCACAGATCTTTGATTTTTTGTTTATGATTTTCAGTAGCCTAAGACAGTGCTCATAACAATGTAAAAATTCAGTAAATATTTGTTAAAGCAATTTTTTCTACTTAAGATATATGATGGCACTGCTAGATACTTTATATACACTATTTCATTTAATTGTCATCTCTGCATTTACAGATGAAGAAATAAGACTCACAGAGTAACCTATTTGACTGAGGTCAACGTCTTGCAAGTAGTGGAGCTAGGATTTGTCTTTCTAAAGTTGCTACTCCTTGCATCCCTGATACAAAATATATGCAGACAAGAGAATGGAATAAATACATCTCTCTCTCTCTTTCTCTCTCTCTCTCTATATATATATATACACACATATATACATATAAATATTATTTCATCATTAAAAACCTTTTATATAAATATCTACATATAAGACTAAAATATTTGCAATTTTAATGCAGAAATAATTGAAAAATGCTAGAATTTAAATGTTTTGTTACACTTAAATTGCTGACTACATAAATAACTTAAAAATATATATTGTTTTATTTTGATATTATTTCAGCAAATGTTATTACTGAAATAATTAGGAATTTTATTTCTTCCCTCCTCTAAACAAATATATCTGTTATGAAGCCCATAGCAAGACACTGGTATAGAAAGGCTATGAACATTATGATTGTACATTCTATTAGATGGATTGTTCAAGCCTTATAATATCTCATTTGCACTCACTTTATAATGAAACTAGGCTCCATAGTTCAGGATTAGAGCACTGGTCTTGTAAAATGAAGCTAGCTGTGTCAATTATCATCTTTTCATTATTTTATATAAAACATAATTAAAGCACATCTTTCAGAGGTTTTCGACTTACAGTTTCAATTCAAGTTCTAGAGGAAGGTGGTACAATTTGCTTTATTTTGACTGCAAATTTCTACATTTATTTGATCAATGTCCTTTATGAAAAACTGAGTGAATCTTCCTATATGAACTAATATAATAACCCATTTTTTTTTCATTCTGTAGACTCACCATTCCTCATTGCTCGATGTCCTTGGTTAGAATATTATTATTATATGTATCAAAGGAGATTTACCAATGTATGAATCACTTTGCTTTTGGGATATGTAAATATTTCTAATTTGACACTTGTGCTAAGAGTGGCTAACTCAGTTGTATACCACTTTAGGACAGGATGGAGTAAAATGTAACATTTTTCTATCTGAAATTTAAGAAGCTGGGCATTCTAAACCACTAGATACTATTTTGGTATAATCTATCACCTTTGTTAACATTTTATTGGATATAAATCATATCATATCAGGTTGCATAGCGACAATATGGTTCACCAGGCAGTCTATTTTTATAACTTTATTTAAAACTGACATGTAACTTGCTGTACCTGAAACCCCAAGTGAGCCAGTTATTGGAGTGTAACAAAGTTTTGACGTCAGAGTAGCTATTTATTCCACTGAAAACCATTAGCAATGCATTACCCTTTGCCTCTGCTGTTTTTTGCAGAAACATGGTTAAAATTTTATGACTGACTTTGACAAATTAGTCTTTCTCTTTTAGAAATAAGAAATTTTATATATAATATAAAATGTATATGTATTGTGTATATATATATATATAATAGGCATATGCTTTATATTCTTAAGATGTGTAATACATATTTAAACGTGTTTATATATGTGAGTATATATTTTAACATTATTCATATGGAGCCTTTTAAAAATTCCTTCTCAAAAGCCAAATATTATGGTTTTATTTTTCTTAACATCAAAACTGATAAATATTTTATGGAAGGGGATTAACTGCATATTATTATTATTGCTGTTGTTTATTACCGTGGATTTGAACGCTGATTAGTTGCATAGTTCTACCATATTTATTGGTATTATTGCTGTTGTTGTTATTTTAAATATACCCCTTAGCATTTCATTGGTTTACTACCAGCAGTAGATTCTTTGGAAATGATGGGGGTAATACCATTTTGTACAAATGTAATATAATCAGTAACAGACATGTTTCCTCCTGGTTAACTTTGACTGTTTTTCTCCCTAAAGTACTAAAATATGCACTGTGCATCCATGCATGGAGTTAAAGTCCCTTGACTCCTGAGCTAGCCTGTGCCAGCTTACATGCTGAGCTCTGCCAGTGCATTTCAAATTGGATCTGAAGGGGCCACCTTTCAGAATTGAAGGGAGGAAAAGATTTCATTTTTTTATTTAGTAACCTAACTGCTCTTGAAACCCTGTAGAAAAACATTCTAGAATTTTGTTTGTGGAATAACTCAGTTGTGTCATCTAAGGAGATACCTGCATTTAATTTGAGAAAGTGAATTCTTTCTAATTCCATTGTGAAACTTCAAATTCAACAATTATTTCTACTGTTATTTGTAATGCATTTTTACTTACTAATCCTCACATATTATTGAATGAATTGTTTTTCCTTGGAAAATTCAAATACTTCCTTATCAATTTAATAAGAGAGCTCCATAGTAGTAACTTTTTCAGATGTTATAGTTTATTACAATTCCATCATTTTTTCCTGAACTCCATCAAGAGTCTTTTGAGGGGCAAAATGTATAGGATGAATTCCGACTTCAAAAGTAGTATATTTCTTGCAAAAAATCATAATATATTGCTCGGTGGTTAAGAATATAGGTGTTGGAAACAGCAACCAAGGTTAAAATCTCAGCCTCCCCCTATGTGTGACAGTAGACAGATTGCTTTATCTCTTCTGAGTCAGTTTCCTAATCTGTAAAATAGGTATAACAATAACTACCCTAAAGGCTATTTTTTTGTGAAAATTAAATGAAATAATAAACATTAAGCCATTAGCCCAATATCTGGCATATAATAATAACTCAGTAAATTGTGGCTATCATTTATAATATTGTACTCAGTGTCTGTTACTGTCTGCAGAGGCAGTTTTGCATAGTCATTGATTGCATGGGTCTTAGAACTAGACATATGAGTTACAATCCCAGCTGTACTACTTACTAGCTTTGTAGCTTTCAAGAAATGACTTGGTCTTTCTGCCTTAGTTTTCCCATCTATAAAATGGGAGAATATAATAGTATCTACCTCATTGGTGTGTTTGACGATTATATGGATTGATACAAAGAAAAGGCTTAGAATAGTATCTGGTACCTGCTAAAGGTTTAATAAATGTTAACTACTATTATCCAAAAGTCACTTAATATGAACTTCCTGGTATTTCAGAAATGATGTACTCAAAGTCACATAGCATTGCTGGACATTGTAACATCCTGCCCAGTGATCCTACAAATACTTATAGTACTTGTAAATTCTTATTGTAACTCATTTAAACTCAAATAAAATAAAAATAATTGACACCAAAATCCAAGTGAATTCATTTTAGTACTTGTTACAAAATCATATTATTTCAGATTTTATCATTCTTGCTCTTTTTAAAGTTGAGATGTGTAGTCACTTTGGAAACCTAGTTGTGCTAGTTCCTTCCTTCCTCCCTTCCTTCCTTCCTTCCTTCCCTTCCTTCCCTTCCTTCCCTTC
>JAQZBX010008562.1:0-47822 GCA_029593785.1 Cabassous unicinctus | reverse complement strand
AGTGAAAATGATGCATAATGGACACAGCCCTGGTTTGAGAGTTATAGTATCTTTGGTTCTAGTCTTGGTTTTGTCATTAGTTTGCTCTGTGACTTTAGCCATGTCACCTGAATTTTCTGAATGCCAGATTGTCCATCTTTAAAATTTACAGATCATGGCTATACTTACTAGAATCTCAACCAGGAGGGGCATCTGTTTCTCTGGGCAGGACATGTGAGATCTCTGACCAATAGGATAACGTAAAAGTGATGCTGTATCTATTCTAGGAATAGTCCTCAACTGGCCTAGTAGCTTCTGTTGCCTGTTTTTTTTTTGGAAGCCAGCCATCATATAAGATGTCTGGCCACCCCAACCCCACCATACTATGAGAAGTTCAGGAACAATGAGAGGACCTGGAAAAGGAGAAGCCACATGGAGATAAAGCATTGAGGTACCAGACTTATGAGTGAAAAACCCATCTTGGAAGTGGATTCCTCAGCCTCAGTTACCCCGGTTAATGCCACAAGGGTCAGAGAATAACCAATCAAGTCCTTCTTGACCTACAGAATCCTGTGCAAAACAAAACAGCTGTTTTAAGCTATATATTTTGTTATAGTTTGTTACACAGCAATGGAGAACCTAAATAGTCATATGTGGGGGTGGGAGGAATGAGGGAACACAAATACCTATCTGTTTTTCTAAGGTCAGAATGAGCTAAATAAACAAAGCTCTTGATGTCATGAAGCTTGTGTTCTACAAAATTAACTAGAATTTCTAGTCAAGGACCCAACTACACTTATATTGTCTAAATTCTTTTCATCTTAAATTACTTTAAATGATGTACGCTTCAGAGGCGGGTTCATTGTAGAAGTTAAGTGCCTGGTCTCTGGAATCAGACTGCCTAGGTTTCTAGCACTTACTAGCTGTGATGCTTTGCACAATTTACTTAACTCTTCTATGTGTAACTTTCCTCATCTGTAAAGTGGGGATAATAATAGCATTTACCTCATATGGGTATTTAAAATATTCATACACATAAACAGTGACGTACTTAGAATAATGACAGGTACACAGTAACACTTAATAAATGATACCTGTGTAAATTAATTGCTTTCATATATCAGCTGGGGCTACCGTCAACTAAAAGCCTCCCCAGGCTAGACATTCAAGACGGCTCAGTCATGAGGTGGCAGCTGATGTCGGGAGCACAACTGGGGCTGCTGACCAGAGCATCCACACCTGACCTCTCCAACATGGCGGCCTCAGAGTAGTTAGACTTCTTACCTGACTGCTGGCCTCCCTCCAGTGTCCCAAGAGAACCAGGTGAAAGCTCCATGATGGCCTAGGTTTTAATCAATGAAAATGTCATAGAGTTGATTTTCAAGGATGAATTAACAGACTACTTAAAAATAAAGCTAACAAAATGAGATGCAATTTCAAAATATTTCATGAACTTTAACTTCAAAATTAAAAATTTCATTTTTTTTTTCACATTTACAATAAGATTACATTTTCTTCTCCTGAGCTCTAGAAAGGACATCCAGACCTCAGTTAAATGGGTTGCTTCACTTGAGTTATAAGTTCATAAATGTTTATAGGATGGAGAAGAGAACAAAAGCTATCAGATTTAGGTGGGTTTGGTGATGGAAGAGGTGATTTTGAGTATTATTAAGAAGGAGGGTACGGCCCTGGAAAGAAAGAGCAAGGAAAGAATTCCAATGTGGGAAATGACTCCAGAGAAGCCTGAGGAGGAACAAATTACTGCAGGTGGAAAATAAGCTATTTTTTCTATATTATTGTTTAATTTGTGAGAGTGACTAGTTTGGAAGGTAACCAAAAAACTGAGCAGTTTAGTGGGGAAGTTAGGAGGAATTTATATATGAGGAAGAGGACTGTTGTTGCCATTGAGGGAGGCAGCTTTGGGAACACATCTTAGAAAGCAGGAACACTTGGCAACGTAGCCTGGGATGAACGGTCCCTCCCATTGTCTTTCACGTCACCTTCACCAACGTCAGTGTCCTTAGAAATTCCTCAGCTTTCGGTCTCTGGCCAGTGACTAAGAAGCACTTTATTTTCCCATCTTCTTAGGAATTAAATTCCAAGAAAATTTCATTAAAATAGTATTTTTAAAAGAGCATTTCATAAATAACTGTAAGGGTATGAAAAGATTAAAAGACATTTTCTTATTCAAAGGTATGAAAAACTGAAGCAGCAAAATTGCATGAATAAAGGTCACTTTGACTTGTTTTTAATGGACTTCTTCAAAATCCTTAATCAATTCCTAGTGTTCTCTGGCTCCCTTTCTTGAAATAGGGGTTTGCTATAAGTTGGTTCATCCTTTTGAGTTCCTATGCACTCTGGTAATGAAATCGACAATTTACAAAGAATAGTCCCCTTTTTGCTATTAAAAAGAAAAAAAAAACGTGAGTGAAATATTTGTGGTAATGGCTGGGTCTTGACTCTAAGTGAATAAATGAGATTTTGTTAAAGTATAATGATTATGTCCAAATAATTGATGCTTTCTTCAATTAATAAACAAGTATGTGAATCTGGAATCATAGAATTCTGGAGACCTTGAGTTTCTCTCTCCTCTATTACAGATGAGAAAATTACAGCATTGTGAGGTAGAGCTACCAAAGGTTAGTGCTCATTCGAGAAGTTCCGTCTAACTTTGAGTCTCCTGTCTTCTGGGGCCAAACGACAAAAGCACATTGGTTGCCATAGCCAGCTCCTCTCTGATGACCCTGTTCTTCACTTTGATTAACTAAAGGACAGAGACTCAGCTGGCAGGTCATTAAATTGTCATGCCCTGCCTTCTGTAAATGCCAGAAAAGCAAATGCCCTGGAATGATAAGCTGTATACTGGGAGGGATTATAAGATAGAGGTTGAAATTATAGACCCTAAAATGAGACTATTTGGATTCCACATTGGACTCTACCGCCAAATAGCTTAGTTATTTATTCTTGTTGTCAGTTTCTTTAGCAGTAAAATGGTAATGTGTATAAAGCCCTATAGAATTAATGGAATTGAACAAAATATTTTATGTAGAATGCCTCATATACAGAAAGTGTTCAATAAATATTAGCTATTATCATTATCAGGATGAGATGGGGCTGGTACAGGGAGGAAGGAAACGGGAGTCATGCCCAAGTAAAGATGGAAGGGAAATGAGTAGGACTGAGTGCTTCACTCTGAAGGTATGCTCTTCTCACTCCCACTGCTCCTAGAACTCTACTGCCAGAACTGATGAACTTAAGTCAAAGGTTGCCAGAAATGGAAAATTTTAGCACATGTGCTGCCATTCCCCTTTTCTTGCTTGTAACAGAAACTGATAATTAAGCACTGTACTGGACTTGGTCTCTGAATCCTTTTCAGCACATCATTCCAAGAAGCCACACCAATCAATTACAGGCACAAAAGAGATTAAACCTATTTGCCATCCCTGGATTAGTTGCAGTTATGGATTGAATTGTGACCCCCAAAAGACATGTTCTAGTCCTAACCCCCAGTTCTGTGAATGTGATCTCATTTGAAATAGGACCTTGAAGATGTTATGAGTTAAGATGAGGCCATACTGGATTAGAATAGGCCCTAATCCAGTATGACTAGAATACTTTTAAGGAGAGGGAATTTGACAGAGGCACAGATGACTGAAGCAGAGAGAGAGAGAGAGAGAGAGACAGGGAGGGAGGGAGCGCACACTGATGTGATGAAGGCAGAAACTGAGTTATGGATATGGACTTCTGGAAAGCCACCACCAGAACCCTACTGATTTCAGAGGAAGCATGGCCCTGCCAATACCTTGATTTTGGACTTCTAGACTATAGAACCATGAGATAATAAATGTCAGTTGTTTAAGCCAACTAACTATACTTTGTTATAGCAGCCCTGGAAAGCCAAGACAGTTGCTGAGGCATAGAAGACACCACCTATTTGGAGAGTCATGACCCAAAAATGATTGTGTTGCTACTCTTGTTGCCAGCACCTTGCACTGGGACAGAGGAACAGGAGAAAACATTTATGATGAGCAGTGAGTGTGGTATCATGAGAAAAGCACTGGACCGGCTGGACCTTCCGTCCTGGCTCTGTCTCTAACTCACTGTGTGACTTTCACGAAGAGTTTTAGACCCTCTGCCCTCAGGCTCCTCATCTGCAAAGCGATAGAGTTAGATCATCTCTAATGTCCCCATGAGCTCTAAATGTAGGCGTCTATGAATTTACCAGTGGTGCTTGTAAAAACACTGGCTGCTGCTCAGTTCCTGAGGGTGAACCTGGGACAGATGACAACAGTATGAAGTGGCCCAATCTCTTATAACTCAGTTGCAGCCATCCTCCCCACACACTGCTACTGGGGGGAGGGGGCACCACAAATTACCTTTCCTAAAAACTGCCCACCTCATATGAATGAAGTGGGGGAGAAAATTGGCATAGTGGTAATTTAACTGCACCTGTGCTTTGCTCTTTGAGTATACTTTTCCAGTTTCCCCACATTCTATTTTTAACATCTTCATGGAAACATATTTTATAAGATAGAATGATAGTACACTGTTTAAAGAAAATTAAGGCAGATATGACCATTTTGAGGAATGAAACATTTTAAAGCAATCAACTAAAGTGCTCTCAATTATAATAAGGAGCATTTGTCAGGAGAAATGTGGATTGAGTTGTAAGTTTAACGGATCTTCATTTTCTGCAGTGATGATGTATACAAGTTGATGTGTTTAAAAGTTGTATTGATTCTTAAAGGCATTTAAGTTAAAGCTCAATATTCATTTCATTTATTAATTATCTGTCTGTCAAATTACACTAATCATTTACATGAGTTTTTTAGAACAAAGTACCAAAAACAACATGGTTATTCCTATCATTATTTGCTTGAACATCTGTCTTCCCTGCCAGATTCTAAGCTCCATGAGGCTAGAGACCAAGCCTTGTTTTTTCAATGTTGCTTTTTTAAACGTGGAATGAAGTGCCTCTTACATACTGGGTGCTAATGAAACCCTTGCTAATTGATCAACTAACCAATTGGCCTTTTAGTTTTTCTATTTTGGATGCCCACCTGAAAATGGACTGGGAGTGCATGGAATGTTAAAAATTAATATGCCAGCAAATGTTTATCATATTGAAAGTTCAGTACTAGGCACCATAGGGGATAAAGAAAATGAATGTCATGAGCAGTTTACAGTCTAGTTGAAACATTCAAACATAAAACAAATATGATTAAATTCCAAAATGAATGGCATAGACATCAATCGTTGTCACTGTACTGGATAATCAACTTCCAGACTATGTTCTAACAATGTTCTCTTCATTACTTTGTTTTAGTTTCAAAGTGTAAGATACAGTAATATTGAGGTAATGGACAGTATAATCGCTAGGAAGGGGAACAAGGGAGGCCCTTGAATTTCTGTAAATATTCTTTATCTTAATTGGGGCAGTAGTTCCATGGGTGTACACAGATGTAAAAACTCATTAAGCTATATACTTAAAAGATGTGTACTTTATGGGTGCAACTTATGCCTAATATAAAAACAGTAAGAGGAAAAATATTTTTTCTTTTAAGTACAGCTATATCTATCATTTAGTGGAATCTGGAAACTTCTATATTTCTGGCACACAAAAGCATCATCTGGCACATGGTAGTGTCATAATGAACTGGAGAAAGATGACTAGACAGATATAATTCTCATCTTGAAAATATGCCACCGTTTTCTTCTTACCTGAAAAGATTATACTTTATTTGTTTTCTCCTACCCATCTATTTGGGTAAGAAATTTTCCAGCTGATAATTTTAAATTCAAAGCTTTCACTAGTAGAGTAATTAAATATTTGAAAAATAAGTTTTGCCTTCCAGTATTTTATGCACTTTTTAAAAATATCCTCTTCCAATAAAAGCATTCAAACCTCTGTTGTCTCATAAAGTTTGAGCAGGCTGAAGAACACTGGGTCAGATTGGAAAGGAGATGTCCTAGACTCTTATAAAAAGTCTCCACAGAAAAGGAGGGGAATAAAATTGTCCGTCTTCTTAATGAGATGTAGTACGTGTACATGCATGCATGCAATGAGTGTCTTTTCCTAAAAGACTCTGCAAATCTGTGAAGTGTCAGTCCCAAGAGGTAGGGAAAGGCTTCTAGCTATTCATACTTCCTAGTGCCTGGATCACTGCCTGCTCAAGTGTAAGTACTGTATAAGTGTGTAATATTTATTAAGTTTAATATAAATAGAAATGACATGAACAATGTAAACCAAAAGAAAATGTATTTCTTTAGGCATATATTGTTCCATTAAAAACTTCAAAAATAACCTTTATTTTTTATTATAAAGTAACAAATAGTTTTAATGTCTTTAGCAAATACAGAGAAATAGGAAAAAATGTAAAGACAGATTAGAACCCTTTACATTTTAGAATACAAAACCAGTTATCACAAAATCGAGCTCAGCTGACTGAGAGTAACAGCACAGCAAAATTCTGAAGCTGACAAATTTGTCTTCAGAAGCTCTTACCTCCTCACCACTCAGTGCATTTCCCCCATTTTTTTTTTTGTCACTTGTTTTCCCCCTCTCCTGGTTTTCTAGTGCCCTTTCCACATTCTCCTCCCCCACTTTCCAAAATCTTCATTTTCCAAAATGTAAAAGGTTACCCTCTCCAGAGGTATCTAAATTTAAGCATGAACCAAAGCCTTAGGCTAGAAGTTTCAACCTTAATGATGGAATTTAGGGAGTTTGAGAGGACTGAGGGATAACAGAGTGAGTAGGGTACCAGCATCTTCCCATTGTAGGTCACCTACTCATTGTATGATTAAGAAACGGCCTATTTGATTATTTTTCTGAATAATGGTACAATAATCACCTAAGTTAGCTGTTAAAATGACTCAAATACCTAGATCTCTAGTTTAAGAGCCAGATATCCATGAAATGCACTTTGAACTCCAGCTAGTCACTGTGCAGATATAAGCTGCTGGTCACCAAGGGGACAGGGGCTTGCCCAGGCCTAGAGTTCATATTAAACTAGCTCTTCCTGGCAGTGAGATTTAGGGGTAGGCAATGAGTCACTGCCATATTAAAATGACCAATTTAAGGATCCTGCTCCCTCTAGGATGTGTGAAGTTTTTTGTTTTGTTTTTGTTTTGTTTTTTTAATCCCAGAAAATGAAAACTGTAGCTTTTTTAACAGAAGGATACAACAAAACAGCAACCAAAGCATGCCTGGGCATGGCGGATAGGTGGGTAGGAAGTGTCTTTGAGTCCAGACTCCATGCACACTGCCCACCTGCCCTGTCTTTTTAAAAAAAAATTTATTGAAGTATATCATTCATACATGAACATACATAAGCAATAAGTGTATAGTGAAAGTTGTGAACTTACAAAACACACATGCATAACATCATACAGGGCTCCCATATATCACCCCACCACCAATACCTTGCATTGTTGTGAAACATTTGTTAGAAATTATGAAAGAATATCATCAAAATATTACTATAGTACTAACTATAGTCCATACCTTACATTTGCTGTATTTTTCCCCCAACCCACCCTATTTTTTTTTAAATTTATTTACTTATTTATTTACTTTTATCCATTCTATATATACAGAAGCAGATATGGGAGAACAGAGGAATGGAGCTCCAGAGACATGGAAGAGGATCCTGAGGCCTGGGGAAGAGAGCTGAGCCATTTGTCTGATGGTTTATAACTGACCTTGTGAAGAGAACAGAGCAGTTGAGCCCAGAAAGAAATGAGCCCTCCAGCCTACAGCTGAGATTGGAAGGAGCTGGTACCATGGAGCCTTAAAAGGAAAGAGGAAGGTGGAACTCTGGTAGATGTCGCCTGCCATCTTGCTTTAATATGTGGCAATAGACATTTGGTGAGGAAGTACCTCTTATGGTAACTTAAGTTGGACTCTTTAAGGCCTTGTAACTGTAAACTTTTACCTCAAATACCCTTTATAAAAACCAACAGATTTCTGGTACTTTGCATCAGCACCCATTTGGCTGACTAATACAATAGCCAATATGGCCTACTGTGGGCCAGGCACTGTTTGAGATACTTTACACATATTAACTCACTGAATCCTTATAATCCTATGAGAGAAGTACTATTATTTTCTCCATCTTACAGATGAGGTAACTGAGGCAGAGAGATGTTCAGTGACTCATCCAAGGCCAAACAGCAGTGGCAATTCTGGTTTTCAAGCCCATGTAGATGGGCTCCAAACTCTGTACTCTCAACCATTTGCCTGTGCTTGCCTCATAACTGGGAACCCAGGGGGGAAAATCATGTGGAAGGATCTTACAAATCGTCCATCACTACCCATAAAACTCTCTGTGTATACATACATCCCACTAATAAGTTGCTCATGCCTCTGTGCATCGTCTCCCAAATAGGTGACAGCATACAGGGGTGTGTCACGTCAATGCTGTGCTAGGATTTATTTTCCTCCCTGCCGAAAACGATAGCATATGACTTTTTCAATGATAAAAGCAAGCATCTGAGTGTTTACCACATGCCAAATGCTAATCTACAGATCTTCCTTTTAAAAATAATATTTTAAAGGTCAAAGCACCCTATCAGGCAAGTTCCATTATTATGTCTATTTTACAGATGAAAAAATTCAGCACTTTAAGGCTAAATACCCAGTGCATGGTCGCGTACTGTTAATATATGGCAGGTCTGGGGGTCTGAGCCGAGGCCTCTGACTGTAGAACCTTAGGTAATTGTCACGTAGTTCTGTCCCCTTGTGGGGTACTTGGAGCCCATAGTGGAGGCAAGACGCCAGAAAACTGTTATTCTTAATTTCCGTATTCCAGTACTGTTACGCCTCACCTGTGTGGAATTAGTGGTTAACAGGTTGCTCTATAGCAATAAATGTTCCACCCTGCTGAAGCTACACTTTGAGGCCACTTGAACCATTTATTTTGCAGAAAACGTTCTCACTTCTCAGCTTTCTTAAACAAACCATAAACTTTTCATTTTCTCCATCCTTAAGAGATATCCCCACTGCTTAGTGTAGAGTACTTAAATGCAATAATACCTTGAAGGCATTGTTTTTGAGTTCCTGAGACTACTTTTCAATTTTATTAATTTAATATCTTCCCCTTTTTTTTTGGTAGTTGTTCATGAACTTGACTTAATGTTTCTAAACTGCTTTGAATTGGGTCACTAGATAAATCAATCAGCTCAGAGAGACATCCCAAAAGGCTTACCTAATTAAGCTCCTCAATTTGGTAAAATTACCAACTTCCCTGTTTGTGAGTTTTTTAGATGGTGACTTTCCTCAAAAAGTCATCTTTGGAGAAGGGAATTGTCACTGTGATTTCTTTTTCTTCCACATGAAGAACTGACACTCTGGATTATGGATTGGTCAAAAGTACTCAGTGGGGGTGATACACAGCTGTGATAATAAGGTGTAGTCTCAGATTACAGATGTAAAAATAGTCCTGAGTTGTTGTCTCCTAAAGATGCATGGACTTTTTCATCCCTCTCAGCTTTGACAACAAACTAGGTAAAAATCCCCTTATGATGAAAGTTCACTTGGTCTTTTAAAGACTTCCAATAGATATGAAAATGCAGCTAAATCTATTTTTTAAATATTGGTTTATTTTGATTTACAGAGTGTTAGAGGTAATCATAATCACCAATTAAAAGAAGTCCAATCTCCTAATTTTACAAATGAGAAAATTTGTGTTCTAAGAGGAGAAATGATAATGCCAAAGTTCCACAAGGCAGAGCTGTAATTACAGCCTAAATCTCTGCATTCCCAAGGCCTTTTGGCTCAGCTGCTTTTAAATTGATCTGAAAATAAAAAAGAACACCGTGTTCCTTAAGAACTGGGCATCCCTAGGAAGATGAGGACACCTTTATCAGAGAGGGTCTATTTTACTAGCCACTGTTAGTATTAAGCATTGGGGAGGTATTATTTCGTAATGGGGAGTAAATAACACTTTGGAATATTCATTAAGTTGAGTTTATTACTCTGTCTTCTCCTTTACCTTTGTCTTCCTTCCCCTTCATTTTCCAAAGTGCATTGGGAATTATAGAAAGGGCCAAATAAAATAGGTTAGTGAGTAGGAAAGAAGATTAAAGAACAGAGAAAACACAGCAATATTTTAAAGAAAGGACTAGTTCTATGGCAAAACTTCTCAATATTTTTATAACCTCCTGGTTTTGTGTGTAAAAAGAGTTAGTGATTGAGAACTATTAGGCATAGGCAATCCCTAACTTTTATGAGGTACTTTATGCTCAGGAGAATATTATCAAATATTTAAAGGGCCACTTGAGTGATTAATTATCCTTCACTGTTCACTTTAGAAGCAAACTTTTAAATTTAGCCCCATTAATCAATTTAATCCTCAATTAGATTTTCATTTCTGCTGAATATGCAGTTAAAAACAGAAATTCTCCATTTTCTTTTCTTTAACATTCATTTTCTTCTCTTCTCTCTAATAAATAAGTAAATAAAATCATTTTGAAAGACAACAGTCTTTCAGATCTTGACTTTCTTTCTAAAGATTCAAAATGCTTCAAGCCTATGATTTCTTTCCCTACTGTGGGCAGTCAGGTTTGTCTTTATAAAAGAGAGATCATATCAGGTCCTTCTCAAAACCTCTGATAACTCTCCCTTGCCCACAAAAGTGCAGAAAAAATTCAACTTCCTTGGTAGGGCATTTAAAGTTCTATTAAATCTCCAAATCTACTTTTCCAATCTCAACCCTACCTAAATGCTTCTTCACTCCCCTGGTCTATCCTGACTTTCCACCACACTGGACTACCTACCATTTACTGAACATTTTCAGGCACTCAGGCAGTCTTTCTCCCAGAGTGCCCCTTTCTGGAGAAAAACCTCGCTTGCCCTTCAAAGCCCACAATAAAGATGGCCTCCTCCACAGCTCTGATGTGAAGTAATCCCCCCTTCTCTGCACTTTCAGAGTTCTTTATTCATCCTGCTCCTCTGGCACTTATCATTTCCCCTGTTAGTAGTGCTTTTGTGGACATTATGTCTTCCTTCCTCAGTAGACTATTAGGTCTTTGAAGGAAAGAATCACTTCTTAATTTTGTGTAGGTTTCCCAAACCCTCAGGATTTTGCACAGAACTATGGGCAGAGTGGAATTTGATAAATGCTTGGCAAATGCTTTTGAAAAGCAAACAAGAGAATGAGAGGCACAGCTGACTGTGGCCAAAATGAGAAGTAGCATTTTCTGTCACCACATACTGTTCCTTTTTTTAAACCCCCTCACAACTTTCCCTGCACCAGGGCTTCATCCCAGGTTTCTCCTGTCAAAAAGGAAAGTCCTGATTTACCCATCCATACTAATATTAGAAATTCAACACCCTTTCCTTCTTCTGTTTTTCCTTCTTTGTAAAACAAAGGAATCAGAAAGGATAGTATAATCCAGAAAAGGGATTCCATCCTAGCAGAAGGAAAAATATTTGGGGGGGGCGGGGAACAACACTTCCTGATGCCCCTAAACATGCTATTCACTTGGTCTTTGTCTATGGTGGAAACTTCCACGAAGAACAAGAGTGCCTGCTTTTGGCATAAAGCTTAAGTGATGGTTGCTCATTACAAGCCTAATACTATCCCTCCAGCTGCCAGTGAACATGGTGTCTTTCCCCTGAGGAAATAATGGATTTCCTTTTCCTTATTAACAAGAGTGATATTTTATATCTTTAATGCATGCAGGTTAGGAAGTTTTTTTTCATATATCATCTTACTCAGTCCTCTCAATCACCTTATGAAGTAGTCAGCGATCATTTTTATTTTCATTTTATTTCCATAAGAAAAGTGAGTGTAGCAGTTTGGCATTATTTATAAATTCCAAAAATAGATATTGGATTATGCTTGTAAACTGGTCTGTTCCTCTGGGCGTGACTGAATTATGATTAGGGCTTTGATTGGGCCATATCATTAAGACTCAGAGATAAAACTACATGGTAGAGCAGAGGAGTTGGTTGGAGTTTTGAGTTGGATTTCTGATGCTGAGTTTTAATGCTGGAGCCCAGGGAAGTAAGCACACAGAGGAGCTTGGTCTTGAGGAAGGAGAGAAGGTCTCAGGGAAAGAGACAAGCAGCTCATCTGACAGTTCACAGCTGGCCTTGTGGAGAAAGGCAAAGCCTAGAGAGCCTCATAGTCTACAACTAACCTTGTGGAGAAAACAGAGGAGCTGAGCCCGGACAGAAACAGAGCCCCCAGAAGAGAGGAACCCAAGAAGCCTGAACCCTGGCAAACGTTGGCAGCTGTCTTGCTCCAACACGTGGCAATGGACTTTGGTGAGAGAAGAAACTTATGCTTTATGGCCTGGTAACTGTAAGCTTCTACCCCAAATAAATACACTTTATAAAAACCAACCGATTTCTGGTATTTTGTATCAGCACCCCTTTGGCTGACTAATACAGTGAGCATCAGTAAAGTTAAGAGATTTGCCCAAATCATGAAACAGATTTTCTCATTCCCTGACCAGCACTCTCTCCCAATATTTCTTTGAATGGAATTTCTGTTCTGAAATTTCTATATAATGAAACTTATGAAAAGCATTATAAATTGGTGTGACTATACTGAAAGAAGTTGGATTCTTTCAGGAAATGATAGATAATACTCAGCTAATACTTGTGACTGAAAAATCGAAAGAACTGTTAGTTTTCTTTTTTATATATATTGCTAGTGTTTTAGGTTAATCTTAAAAACTTTAACTGGAAGAAAAGTGGGTAATTGTTTTTTCCTTCTCTGTATGTTGTAGACTTTTAAAAACCCATTTTTTCCTCAGTGCTTCTTTCTGACAAAACTCTCTAGAGTGGAGACCAATTTGGGGGAACTAGATAAGCTGAAGCAGTTCCATGTGATGGAAGTAGATGGTTGTGACAGAGGAGTGCATTTCCATTAGGCTTCTTAATCACAAACCATTTCAGAAAGTGCTGTGCCATCTTGCTGTGTGTGTGGGAGGGAAAATAATGCTTTTCTGATTTACAAAGTGCCCCATTTGATTTTATTTTCCATTTGCTTTTTTTATTGAGTGTAGTCCACCTTCTCAACCAAAACAAAAGGTATTAGTTGTCTTTTGCAAAGTTGGAAAGGCAAAGTATGAACAATAAAAAGGAAGAACAAATTTCTATAGTGAAACTGCCTATTGCTTCCTAAGTTTTACTACCTAGTTTTAATTAACTTATATCAGTCAGGGTTGAATTTGACTGCTCTAACAGAATTAGTGATTTAAAAATAGGATTCTATTCTTCTCAGGAAATAGTCAAGAGGTAGGCAGCTCAGAGCAGGTTGAGCAATTCAACAACACCAATGGACCCAGACTCCCTCCAGCTGCCTGCTCTGCCATTCTGAGTGTAGCTTTAGCCCTCATGGTGGCAAGATGGTTATTCCACTTCTAACCCCATGTTTGCTTTCCAAGTAGGAAAAAGCTAACAAAGAGGAAAGAGTAGCACTTAAATCAGGAAAGTAAAACTTTCCCAGAACTCTCTCTGGGTTAAACGGCGTGTCATTGGCCAGAACTCCCACATGGCCATTGCTAACTACAGCATAAGCTGGGAAGTGTAGATATGCAGCTGGGCACATTGCAGCCTCAGTAAAACGGGAGTTGTGTTACTCAGGCAGAAGGGAAGGATGGGTATCGGGTAGGCAACTAGTATTGTCTGCTATGGAACTTGATGGACTAAAGACTCCCAGACACTGTCAAGCTTAGAATAAGTAGAATCAAAGGCCATTTCATTCATTCACTTATTTGCTCATTCAACAAATATTTAGCGAATACGTACCTTATGGTAGGTACAACGCTGTTCTCCAGGAATACAATTGTGAGGAAAGTATTTTGGTGTTATTAATCAAATAATTTCTCTAAATATAATATAATCACAAATTAAGGAAAATATCATAAAAACAAAACAGTTCTACAAAGGGTGACAAAAACTTTTCATAAATCAGAATTTAAAGAAGCCTGAGCAGGGTGGCTATGAGAAATTGTGCAATAGCAAGTAGTCAGGGTCTCAGGCGGAGAGAATGGTGCAATTTCCTGGGGGAAAAAATGGTCACAATGAGTAATAAATTGGCCTGACGGTGAAATGGCGACTTTCTGTGGTCTGTGACTCAACTGTACTATCTGGATTCAACATAACAGACTTGATGGGTCCCCACAGTTTCTAAAAATCAGACAGACTTTGGGCTCAGCCATGGGCCCACTTTAAACTCCTTGGGTTTCAAAGTCTACAAAACACAGAGAAGGGAACATCAATTACCCTCTTTTCTTCCAGTTGAAGATTTTATGATTAACATGAAATACTAGCAATGTAAATGCTGAATTGAAAAATTCAAGGATTTGTTTAAAATGGCCAGTCACTCCTTTTGAAAGCTCATAGCTTTTGCCTTTGTAAGTCCCATCCTTGCCTTTGGTTGCAGAGATGGTATAGCTAGGGGCTGCTCTCCTTCTATAACACCTACATACAAGTCAATCCTCAGTGCTTTAAAATAATCATCTCTGAGCTATATTCTTTTATAATTATTCTGGCTCCATCCCACCAGCTTACACCCTCTGTATTGAATGAGATTTTTCCTGCCTTGCCTAGCAGTAAACTCTGCCTAACACTCACTACAGCTGAGAGCTTATTCTGCCCTCGGCAAGGAAACACAAGATGCTTACTGAGACTGGGGGGTCAGGCAGGCTCTCCTGAGGCAATGACATCTGAGCTAAGATGGGAAGAATGTGAGGGCTTTTAAGTAGAGGGCTGTGTGTGTGTGTGTGGTGGGGAGGGCGTGGTATTCCAGTCAGAGGCAAAAGTGTGGCTAAGACCTTGGGTGCAGAATGAAGGGGAGTGGTGAGAGAAAGGGTTTGAGAGGAATCAGATTAAAAGTAGGGTCATCATAAAATATGTCCAAACCAGGACGTTTCCGAGACAGCAAGGGGGCACTAGTAATAATAACGTTGAGACAGTAGGCATAAAAGGGGGCTGCTTCAAGCAAACCGTGATATGTGGTGATATTACTTTTATCCTAAGTGGGAAGAGGAGCCAAAGAAGGATTTCAGGCATGCAGGGTGGTGTGGCCAGCCCTGCATTCTGAGAGGTGGGTTTAGTGGATGTTGAGCAAAACCTGTGACTACAAACATCTCCTCCCACCTCTCCACCCCTCATCATTAGGGGGTCTTCCTTTGGGCTAACCGGACTTGCTGTCCACTCACGGCCCTTCAGGCACGCGAGCGCGTCGCACACCACTCCTCTTGTCTACTATGCCTTACTCCGCTTTCAATGCCATTGCCCTAAATTCATGCTCATTTACTCCCTCATAAAGGTTTGGGTCAAATCTTCACATGACCGGACTTCATCTTTCCTACTGGATGGCAGGATTTGGGGCTAAGGCAGTGTTTCTGGAGTGTTTTTTTAAGATTTATTTAATTTATTTATTTCTCTTCCCTCTCCCCCCATTTTTTGTGCTTGCTGTCTGCTCTCTGCGTCCATTCGTTGTGCATGTTCTGTGTCTGCTTGTCTTCTCTTTAGGAGGCCCTGGGAACTGAACCCAGGACTTCCCATGTGGGAAAGAAGTGCTCAATTGCTTGAGCTACCTCCACTCCCTGCTTTGTTGTGTCTCTCACTGTGTTTCCTCTATGTATCTCCTTGTTGCATCATCTTGTTGCATCAGCTCACTGAGCCAGCCCATCAGGTCAGCTTGCTGTCTTGCTCGTCTTCTCTAGGAGGCACCGTAACCAAATCTGGTACCTCCCTTTGTGGTAGGCGGGTGCTCAAAGGTTTGAGCCACATTTGCTTCCATCTGGAGCGGTTTTGTTGACATTTTTGGCAGGGTAATTCTTTGCAGTGAAGGTCTATCCCAAGCATTGCAGGATGCTTAGCTTCTGGCCCCACAGGTACTAAATGCTGGCAGCACCCTGCAGTCAAAATCCCTTCTCACCATCCCACACTCCCCCTGGCAGTACCAACTGGGGAAAGAGAACTAGTGTCTAAGGTAAACCTTGCATCCTCTAATAGCACCTGATCGGTTCATGCATGGGCCCTGATAAATATCTGTAGATGATTGTAGCAGCCAGGGGGAAGCAAAGCCTTATCTCACAGGATGGACTTTGAGGTGGGGGGGGAGGTGAGGAAATGAGTGTTGGGGATGAGGGAAAGGCATCTAGGGTAATTATTTACCTGTCAACTATCTGCTTCCTTGACTGACATCTTGGGCAGAAATCAAGCATTAAATTCTTGCAGGCTACTTGGTCCCTGACTGCAGAAATAGGTGTGACTTAGGAGTCAGAAGCACTAAATCCCTTTTCTAAATTTTTTCAAAGAAAACAGGAAGGAGATGAAGCACGGGGAGATTCTGGATCAATGTGGAAGAACACTGGTTTGGTTGGAAGTGACCTGGGGTGAGGCATGCGCAGAAATGAGCAGGATGAGGAGGAGCCATTGATGAGCTCCTTGGTCTGTCACTTTAGTGCTCACCACTGAAAATTAAAGCAGCCACATTAGTGTCACCCACGGGTGTGAGAGAAGCAGCTGCTTTGGAGCAGTAACTGCATGGTTTAAGGGTGATTTATATCAAGAGACAAAAAGAATGCCGCACAGGATTGCAGTGTATGGGCTGCAGAAGCCAAATGGAATTGGAAGGTATGCTGAAAGGTCTGCTCTGGGTTTTTTGCCTTCTCTTTGCTGGAAACAGTGCACAGCCAACACTAATCCCTAAGATTCCAGACCAAATGGAGTGAGTGGGGGTGAACCCAGACATAAAAAACATCATTCGGCTGAAGTCATGCTTCTCACAAAGGCTCTCAATGCCATTCATCTTCGCCCTTCTCGTTTGGGTTTATCTGCTCTGTAAAATCATCCTGCCATCTAAAGTATCAAAGTTTTAGCTACCAAGGCTTTTGTGGTTTTAACAAGGTACAAAAAGCATCACCCTTGACCTCTTGTTTAATCTGCTGATCAGTTAATCAGTTGATCTAGTCTCCCTAAATGTAACCAAGTATTGAGTAAATGCTGGAGTCCATTTGATTTATACTCTGGAAAATACTTTAGAAAGTAATCATACATTTACTAAAATATCCTACTACATTCGACTCCCAGCCCTGGCTTTTCTTTGAAAAATCATATCCTTTCAGATGCGTATTACACACCATCACTTTGGTTCCTTTCATTTGGAGACCCCTGAAGAATTGTTCTCCCTCCCAGATGTTTCTTCAGGACCCTGGGCCAGGCTCAGCTGATAGTTCTGTAACTGAACCTGGAAGGCTACTAGACAGTTGGCTCAGAGTTTAGGTGGATGCCCCAAAGACCAATGCAGTCACAGTCAAGAATCCCCACATTTCAAAGTGAGGTGCTAGGTCATGGACAGAGGTCTAGCTAGGGCTAGCCCATAACCCACCTCCACGCTGTGTTGGAGTAAGCTAAGCATTCTCCAAGGATGGGGGAGGCCAGCACTGAGGATTTCTTTGGGGAGAGTAGCTCCTGTGCTATGTGTTTTCCTTTCTTCATAAGGGAGGATGGAGGATGCTTCTCCCTCCCTTAAACCAAGTGATGGAGCCTCAAGATCCATTCAGGGAGCTTGGCACATATCACAGGAATTCAGGAATAGTATGTGACTCACAACTGAAAAGTCTGAAGGTGAGAGGCTGCAGCTGGCTGGCTGCCCTGGACTGCAGAGCCTGGAGAGGCGTCTGTGCTGGCGACAGCCTGCTTCCCCCATTTGGCAAAGGAAAGGATGGATTTATATTTTCATTAACCAGATGGGGGTGCTATGGAAGGGAGCCCTACTGGATCATCGTGAAAGAGTTTATCCCAAGAGGACCACCTGGAGAGGGCAGGTGATCCCAATAGAAAGGAAGTCCACTGGAAGCCAAGGGGCCGCATCCAGCACGAGTGGCTAACTTACAGAGGCATCCTCTGCGTCAAAGGAACTAAAGTGGAGCCATCTCCAGCAATGCTGTGCCAGGGGACGTGTCTCGGAGGAACTTCCAAAAACACCATTTGGAATCTGCCACGCCAGAGGGCACCCATGCTGCACCAGTAAAATACAGGCTTTCAGACCCTTACATCCCTCCCTCTGGCCCTGAGGAGCCTGAGACATCAGTGGTGATGGGACAGAAGAGGTGGAGCAAGAAAAAGAGAAGAGACCACCACCCAGTTCTACCTCCACGCACAGTTCCTCATTGCAGATTTGCTGGCCGGATACCGAACTCGCGCTGGGAAGAAGTGTTTTATATTTAAAAAGTTTGAGAATTTTACTATTCCATTGGACTGAGCTTTTTAATGTCTGGTAAAGAGACCAGAAAAATGCCAAGAGCTTCTTCGAGGGTTGGGAAGAGCAAGCTATATGAGTAGGTTTGCTGTCCTTTTGCTCTTCAATGAATCCACCTCATTCAATACGCCAGTCAAGGCTGAGAAACAGGAGGGATTGGAAATGTCACCGGGCAGATGCAGAGACTGAAATGCAGATGTTCCACCCTGAGGATCAGGGGCTCCACGGTGCTGTAGCTGAGTCCATCTTGGCAGCAGAGAGCCAGGTTCTGAGGCCGGGCTGAGGGGGCTGGGGAGTGGGGGGGAAGGTGCATCCCCAAAACAACACCTCACATTTGTATACTTAAGAAAAGGTTTGTGGGGGCTTTCTTATCCAGTATTTGATTTTTTCTTTGTAATAATCTTGAGAAGTAGGCAAGCGCATGTTAGGCATTCTACTCTACAGCCTGGGAAACTAATGCCGTTTTCTTTGACAAGCATGCATTGGGCACCAGCTCTGTACCATAAATGTATTCCGGGCGCTGGGGGTGCCAAGATCAACAGGATGCTACCACTGCCTTGAGAAACTGAAGAATATAATCACAGAAGACCATGCTCTTAAGGCTGTTCCCAGGAACCCAAAAGCCAAAAAACCAAGGTCAAGGCTCAGAAAAGGCTGCTCATCCTAAGGAACAGCTTTTTTGACCAACTGCTGCTTTCCCCCCAGAATTACACAGCTGTGAGTGGGATAAGGACTTAAAACTGGCAAAGTTCTCCAACATCCCTTTCTGGGGGAGGTGGGAGGAAGTAAGTTATTTATTGAAATATAACATCCATGCTTTTAAAAAATATGAAAAACAGGGACACCTAGGAAAATGGTGAGTTTTTTCATAAGTACAAGTTTAAAATTAGGAGCTTGGCTCTGCAGCCACTCAAGCCGACCATCCTCCTCTCCCCATGGGGGCCCGGTGTGCAATGGCTGCAGACGACAGCTGCCTTGGTAGTGGACACAGCCTAGTGCTTATATGGCTTGCCCTAAGGGACCTTGGAGACAGCCCTTTCCTGTTCATGTTCATCTGACCTCAACCGTCTCTACTCTCGGCTCCAGACAGGTATGCGAGGTACCTCTGGAAAGCCCCAGGGTATGGTGGCCAGGGTCCGCATGGGCCGAGTCATCATGCCCATCCACACCAAAGCTTCCAAACAAGGAGCATGTGATTGAGGCACTGGGCGGGGCCATGATCAAGTTCCCCGGCTGCCAGAAGATCCACATCTCCAAGAAGTGGGGCTTTACCAAATTTAATACTGACAAATTCAAGACATGTGGCTGGAAGCGCCTCATCCCAGATGGTTGTGGGGTCAAATACATCCTCAATCGTGGCCCCTTGGACAAATGTGGGCCCAGCACTCGTGAGGCTTTGCCAACACGTCCTTCAACTGGCTTGTGTCCAGTGATTAACTACTTCCTGCTCCCCTAAAAAAATGAGGAGCTTGGGCACACCTGCAAGGTTCTTACCATTCTGCAAGGGTGTTCTTTCCTTCCCCCTGAGGAGATGTGGTCACTAGAACCCCAGTTAACTTATCTGGATGGGGCAGAGAGACCAGAAGGAACTCAGAGAGTCATGCTTCCAGGAAGTTTATTTTCTCTTTTGGGAAAATATACAGTATTTATTTTTGAAGTGATTAAACAAGTGTATCTTTCACTCTCGTCCAATCATGAAGCCCCAAGGCTTCCCCTCACTGAATCAATGGGTCTCCAGGCTTTGTGGGGGCAACAAACAAGAAGCTGCTCAGTTTCCATTGTTAAGAGATTTGATTCTCCCTCTCAGAGCTCAGTATGGGAAAACTGGGGAAGTCACAGGTGTGGCAAGTACCAGGGAAACATGGCGCTATCCAGGCGACAGGGTTGAGGGAAGAAGGGGTGTCTAGGTGGGAGGGAAGGGCAGCTGAAGTGTGCCTCTCCACACCCTGCCCTTCCAGAGTGCTTAAGAACATAGGCACGTGATGATGCTAAGGCAGAGGTGTGGACAAAAGAGGCCTGGGTGGGAACAAGGAGGCCGAGGCGTGGCAGAAGCCATGGCAGGGTGTGTTAGCACAGCAGGCAGAGATGGAGGGCTGGCCATGGCTTAGTGGCGTCAGTGCCAGAGGTGCTGGCCAAAGACCAGCTCAGCCCCACCACTCTACCAGACAGCAGTAGAGGTTGGTATGGGAAACTGAGTCCCTCTATGCCCATCCCTGGCCATAAGTAAGCTTCCTTTGCCCCAAGACAGCATCCTGCCTATAGGAAGGGAAAATGGAAAACAAACCTGGAAGACTGGGCATTTACCCAAAGAGACTAAGTTACCGTTAATTGGCAAAAACAAGTACCACCTCCATCTCCAACATCAGTGGGAATGAGCAATTTGGAACAAGGTAAGAATAGTCAGAATATCAAGAATCCATTTGTTGTGCAATCCACGTAATAGTGTGTTAAGTTTTTATTCTTGTGCAATACTGACTTTGCTGTCCATTGGATCTAGATTATCCTTTGGGTTCTTCAGGCCATATTTCTTAATCTGATAATCACAGCACATTCATTGTTCTTCAGTATCTCTGTTCAAGGTATTCTGATTGAAATGCTCTCCCACCTTCCAACCTTGACCCATCAGTTGTAACAATTCTTCCAGTCAAATTCAGAGTTTTCACTCTTCCAAGAAAAAACTAATTCATTCTTGCTTTAGTTTCCTACGTTGCTCAAGCAAATACCATAAAATGGGTTCTGTTGAACAATGGGAATTTATTTGCTTGTGGTTTGAGGCTAAAAGAAAATCCAAAGCAAGTCATTATCAAGGTGACGCTTTCTTCCTGAACACTGTGATGGTCTGGGGCTGGCTGCTGGCGATTCTTGGTCCTTAGCTTGTCACATGGCAATGCACATGGCGGCCTCTCCATTCTCTTCCAGGCTTTGTTGATTTCAGCTTCTTAATTCCTGTGGCTTTCTCTCACTTCCTGTGGCTTTCTTTCTGTGTGTCTGAATTTCACTCTGCTTATAAAGCACTCCAGTAATAGGATTAAAACTCATACAGATTGAGGTGGGCAGCACCTTCTTAACTAAAGTAGCTTCATCAAACCTACTTACAAAGGGTCCACACCGACAGGAATGGATTTAATTTAAGAACAAGTTTTACTGGGGTACATACAGCTTCAAACCACCACAGTCCTTCTCTCATTTGTCTGTATCTTTCTATTCTCACACATGTCACAATTATTTGTCTAGGTCATAAACCCCTGGCCCCTGGACTATGAACTCCTATAGGAGAAGCAGCTTTGTGTCTTCCCCATCATTTGCTCTCTCGCTGCACCCAATGTAGGTGTAGGCGTCAACAAACCATGTCTGTATACATTAAATCTTCTGATTCTTACAGAGCCCCTGTGAGGGACAAGAGCTGGCATCATTATTTCCATTTTACAAAGAAGTAAATTGACTTGTCCAGGCTCAAATAGTGAGCAAAAGAAATGTTTGTCAAATTGAACCGAGAGTCAATAAGCTTCTAGTTCCCGAGTTGCACACCTGGCATGGAAACAGGGCTCCTCGGAGATATGGCTGATTCCAGGGCAGGCACAGAATAGGCACCACAGGAGCCTGGAATATCTTTTCATGCTAGAAAGTGAGAAAGTGTTAAAAATATGTAATAATAATAATGGAGGTATGTCACAAGAAACAGGAGCCAGCATAAAAGGATTTAAGTACAGTAATGAATTATAAACCATTGGAAAAAATAAGAATCTATGAGTCTATATCAGTAATAGAGAGATAGCTAAATGATAGGTACATAGACAGATAGACAGATGGATGATGCTGATAGGTAGATAGATATGATGGATGGATGGATAGATACAGATTATGGATGGATGGATTGATTGGTAGAAAGATAGATAAATAGATAGATAGATAGATAGGGGAAAAGGGAGGCTTCTACAGTAGAATGGCAAGGGTAACTGGTAAATGTAGAAGTGATAGAGTCAGAAAATCATTGTTTTGCAACCATCATAGTAAAGATTGGTTCAGGCAAGAGTCATCAATGGATACTAAATCAAAACGAAAATGCAGATGAGATAAGATATTTGCATGATCTTAAAAGAGTCTCCCCAGACTGCTTATCAGTTATAAAGGAGAGAAATAATAACTATAACGGCAGAGAAATCTGACCACACCTTGACCAACTGATCAAAATTGGCATTGTCAAAGAGAAGATGATGAACACTGTGTGCCTCCAGATGTGATGCCCAGAGGACACAGCATCATTTATTCAGAATTCTGGGATGCAAAACTTGCAAAATCTAATCATGAGCCACATCAGACAAAGTCCAAAATGAGGAACATTCTACTAAAAAGTGGAAAAGAGGGAAAATGTGTTCTTCAAAAATGTCAGTGTCATAAAAGACAAGGAAAGGCTGTGGAAATATTCCAGATCATGGAGGCTAAAGAGCTAGGCAGCTAAATGCAGCACCTGACCCTAGACTGGACCTTGTACTGGAGAGAAAAAAATGCTCTGAAGGACATTATTGGGTCAATTGAGGAAAATGGTATAAGAAGAAAAAGATTAGACAAAACTACTGTACCAATGTTACACTGATGGAAGTTATGGAAGTTGATCATTGTGCTGTGGTTATGTAAGAGAATATCCCTATTCTCCAGGAACCCATTGCTGTATTTAGGGGTAAGGGGCCATGATGTATAGAACTTACCCTCTTATGGTTTTATACAGAAATATAGATATGGATGTGTGTGTGTGTGTGTGTGTGTGTAGAGAGAGAGAGAAACAGGCACAGAGACAGGGAGAGGTGTAACACAAATGATAAAATCAATGATGTGAAATGTTAATCGATAATCTGGATAACGAGTACTTTCCTATTCTAACTTTTGTGTAAGTTTGAAATTATTACCCAGTGTTTAAAAAAAACTACCCGTTTCATTTCTCATTTCTCAGTGCTTTGCCATTTGATGGGTGACAACTAGCTATTATTCTAAATGAATCCTTCCGGATGTTAAAAGGTGGCGTGATGCAATTCCTAAGCTCCAGGAAACACCCGCCGCCCCCCACCCCTATCCCCCAGAGCCTCTGGAGACAGCGCTGTCACATGGGAATCACGGCAGCAAAACGTGTTGTGTGGGAGGAGGGGGGAGCGGGCTTGTCTCACGCCCCTGAAATCACACCCCGGCAGGTCCACGCTCCGCTGCGGTGTCCTCATCCACCCGTCAGTTCACCTGGCGGCTGCGAGTTGTGGGAAAGGCTATGACTTTCCCCATTTTACAAACGCAGAACCAAAGACGGGCAGCAGAGCCGTGTCCACCCTACGTCCAATTTCTCTTGAGCTTGCTGTTCAATCTGATTTCCTCTTTTGAGGCTGCCCCCGAGCCTGCCCCCCCCCCCACCAAAATGCGCTCTAATTTTCTTTTTAATTTTCAGTTGCCCCAACCCCAAAGCCACTGGTTTCGAAGGCGACCAACTCACCCTACTTTGGGTGTCTGGCCTCTTTCTTAGACGTCTTTAGTTGTCATTATTTAGTAAGGAGGGTACAGGTAGATTGCAAGCCAGCGCGATTTACTGCGAAGCGCGCACGCCGGGCGCCCTCTTTCCCTCTTAATGTGGGTACCTCCCGGTTTGCGCTTCTCGGGTTTTTCTGCACTTAAAGTTGAGCCGAGAGCTGGGCGCCCCTCGCCCACCTGTGCGCATCTCTCTCTTCGCTCCTCCCGCTGCAGTTACACCCGCCACTAAAAAGAAAGTGGGGAGCGGGAGGGGGAGCGGGGGCAGGAGAGAGGACGCCAGGCGGGGGGCGCCGGGAGGAGGGGAAAGCGCGCGGGACTGGAAGCGGGAGGTCAAGCAGCCCAGCTCTGGGAGCGCACCCGGCCAGGAGAGGCGCGAGGCGAGGGCGCTCCGAGGCGCCGAGCACCCAGCGGACCCGCCGCTGCCAGGAGCGGGCGGCGAGCGCGGGCGGCGGCTCCCCGGGACCCACGTGGCTGCGGCTGTTCGGGCGGCAACTGCTGCGGCGCCCACGGCTCTCGGAACCGCCAGGAGCCACCGACCGCCGGGAGCGAAACCGCCCGAGGGCGCGGGGCAGGGGAGAGAGGCGTCCGCTCCGCACCTGCCTGGCCCGATCCATGTTTCTGCCCTCGGCGTCCCAGGAGCTCTGGAAGAAGACGGCGGGCACAGGGTGGCCCGCGTCAGGCTGATCCCCGCCGCCCGCCCACGGGATGAGGGCGTCCGCGCTGCGGGCGTCCGCGCTGCTGACCTGCTGCGGCTTGCTGCTCGCCTCCGTGAGTGCACTGTGCGGGCCCGCGCCTTGGGGTTCCTGCCTGCGAGCCCTTTCGCTCCCAATTCCCCCGGAATTCCACCCCGGAGCCCAGCTTCTCCTCCCTCTCCAAAGAGGAGCGCGCTCCTCACCCGCCAGGTTGTTGCTTTCCTGGCCGCGGTCTGGCGAAGGAGCGGCGCCCAGCTGAGTCCCGGGCAAAGTAAAGAACGCGGGGCGGACTCGGGTGGGGGCCGTGCACCGCGGGGAGCGCGGAGGGCCGAGGGTTACCCGCACGCCTGCCCGCCTGCTCCGCCAGCCGCGCGGGGATCCGGGAGAGTTAGAATTGTTGCCATATGGAGTTCGAGACCCTCTCAAGCAGGGCTTGAGAAACCGAGCTCCCTAGGTCTGGTCAGATTTGGGGACTCTGGGGCTGGGAAGGTGCAATAACCCTCTTGCAATCGTCTTTGATTTGTTAGAAACAGGATCCAATTTCCTTTCCGACACTCTTTTTAAAAGATGACTTCCCTGAGTGGGTGGGTGGCAGCGCCGCGGTCACCTGCGCAGGCTTCCCATTGCAAGAGGAAATTGGAGTTTGCTTCGTCATTAAATCCTTCTTCCTACCTACTGGTACTTATTATTGGTTTTTATTTGTTTAGTATGTGTCACACGGGAATGTGGGGTGCTAAAGAAAGTCCTAGTTTATAGCTTCCCTTTGGAAATACTTTGCTTTAATTTTTATTTTTCCATTTAAGAGCAGGGAGAAAAATGATTAAACAGAACAGAAGTTTGTTAAATGAGTGCACTAATACATGATTTAGCTCTTAAGAATTCTTCCATTTATTTGATGTCCTTTTAAAAAAGTTTTTTTGAACTTTAGTTCTTGATTTCCTCCCTAGCCTGAAAACTGAGTGCCTGTGTGTATACACATACATATTTTACATGTGTGTATCACAGCCAGCATCACTCTATTGATCCACATGCTCGCTTCCAGTGTGAAGGCAAGCACGGAGCTGTTGAGGGAAAGTTGCGGTTGCTGCTGCTGATTCAGTTTTTAGGAGTGCATGAACCGGCCCCTGCCCGTCACCAAGGCCCAACTCCCCTGTCTTGTGTGAAGAATACTGGCTCTTTTTTTTCCCCCACGGGAATGCTGTGAGAATAAATTCTTTGGTATTAGTCGTAAGGTTTTCAAAGCGCTAGTTTGTTAAAACGACCCGGAATTGTTATGGTTAACACTGCTTTAATTTCTAAGCTATCTCCAAATAAGCCATTGCTCTGCATATTCCAGGAATATCAAGAATTGTAGTGTCTTTTAATATTTTAGGAAAAATTTGTTTTTGTAAATCGATATAATTTCCCTGATTCTGAAATTTAAACCATTGATTTCCTCATATATCAAAAACACAACCTGTTTAAACTCAGGTGTTTTTACAATTGGTCGTGGTTCAGTAATGAGCTAGAAAAAGACGAAACACAAGCTTTGCGTCTTTTGTGGCGAAAGTACCCAGCAAGTACTTTTCTTCTCACAAGTCCTTTAAGAAATTTCATTCCTGGTAAGAATTCTAATTGACTTATCTCAATAGTAGAATACATCCAAGAGTATGATTCTTTTTTAGTGATTAATTTTCATCAGGTACACATATGTACACACACACACACACACACAGAGAACACCTTAAGGAATTGAAGGGCAGTTACACCGTATAGTACCTGTACTTGTTAAATGGAGGAGGGTCATTGAAAAAGAAAGAACTCTTGGGCAGTTAGACCTTTGTAAAAATAGAGATCAGAAAATATTCTCTTCTAAGACTAAGAAACATTATGTAGGTTTGTCTTTTACACAAATGAATAGACTATTAATCACTATTTAGTTAACATCTTTAATTTCTGTGATAGACCCTGAAGTGCAATCACCCACCTCTTGTTTAGTGGAAGTCAAAGTGCTCTAACGGACCCGCCTCGCCCTCTCCCTTCTTACTCCTCCCTTTCCAATCATTTTGAAAATCATATGCCAAATTCGGAAGTCGAAATTACAATTTTATCTGTATTCATAGGGTTAAGTTTCAAATGTGTACTGTGGCCTTTAAAAATAAAGTTATCCTATTAAAGCTCTTTCCAGTGAATGCAGAGGTTGTCCTCAGATGAAGCATGCTAGACTCTACAAACAGTCTACGATGAAGAAGAATGGTCTTATGAGTAAACAATGCATTTGCCTTAATCAAATCAAAGGCTATAAAATGGAGGAATCTTGAATATTAACAGATTATTGGATTAAAGAGCTCTATTGCCCTCAAATTAGTGCTAACAACATACAATGTATTATGTTAGTAAGTTTATTTTCCACCTAAAAAAATTCTATTGAGTCTCATATTTGTTTTATAATACCTTTACAAAGTAAATAGTGAAGTTTTAAAAGTAAGCATGCCAGAAATATAAAGGTGATTACTTTAAAATGAGTGTTAGTTTGGAAGTAGTTTAGAACTCTTAGTTATATGGTTGTTTTAATAGAAGTTTTGCTTGATTTTCCTTTATTATGAATTTTTTAGTTATTCCTATTTCTTTTAACTATTAACAGGTGAATGGCATTCACCCAGAATGCCGATTTCATTTGGAAATACAGGAGGAAGAAACCAAATGTACAGAACTTTTAAGTGCCCAAACAGAAAAATACAAAGGTAAGCTGGAGGGCTTGGTGAATAAGATTGTACATATAGATGTATAATTGGTCACATAATAGGTCATACTTGACTTTAATATACTGGAATTTCAAGGTCACCTGCATCTGAAAAAAAAAAAGCAGTCACTTTCCACTTTAAAAAAAAATGTACTGCTGTTTAAACTCATATAGTATTGTGAGTATTTTTGGGGTCTTCACATAAACTTCTAAAAGAAAGCCTTAATCCTTAACAGTAACAGTTTCCATGATTTGAGATAATAGCGACAGTTACTAAAATAATTTCACGGACAATATTAAGCTTTGCAAAAGTAGCACCAGTTTTACATGGAACAAGTATTTGATTTCTTGCATTTTAAATTCTGAATTAGAACACAGATGATTTGGTCCAGTTAAAAACGATGGAAGCTTATCAGAAAGCAAACAGGAAAATGGGATTTTTGTTTTCCTGAAGACAGATCTATTGTGAATACAGTGAACATGCCAATTTTATTTTCTTCAGGTCGGCAAAAGGAATGCTGGGACATTATGCACTCAAACTAGGCATACTCACAACATGTTTATAAACTCAGAAGTGCTCTGGGATAAGACCCAGTTTATAAATAGTAGCAAAAACCTTTTATCCTTTAGCTTTCTTTTTTTCTGCTCCATGTCATTATTTTATCCTCCAGTAGCAATATAATATGAGCCATGTGTGTGATTTTAAAGTTTTTTCTAGGTAGCCATTAAGAATAGCAAAAAGAAGCATGTGAGATTATTTAATATGTTTTTACCTGAATATATCTAAATCATTATCATTTCAACATGTAATCATTTAATGAGATATTTTACTTTCATGTTTTTCATACTAAGTCTTAGAAACCCAGTATATATTTTATACTTAAAGCACATCACAGTTGGATCTATTCACCTTTCCAGTGCTCAGTAGCCACAAGTGGCCAGTGGCAGTTTACCATACTGGACAGTGAAGCTGTAGATTTTCACTAAAATATGTGTCCTTTGACCTTTCCTGTCCCCTCTTAAGCCTCCATTTCCTCATCCAAAAAATGAGGTCTCTGAACTTCAAGTTTCCTTGCAGCCTTAAAATCTGTGATTCTGTAGAACACAGTTCTGAAGGCCACATCTTCAGCACTCTCTGGTTGAACTCTATCCAGAAAAAGGCAAATCAAGTAAGTCAGCTCCACAGCTGAATGTTTGTGACAAGCCGTATGCTGAACATTACACTCTTTACAAGGAGAGCTAAGACATAGTTCCTGCCTTCCAGGGCCTCGTGACAAAAGAATCATCTATTCTTTTCAGTCAAAATTAAGAAATGAAGGGAAAGTAAGTGCTGAGAAAATACAGACCTCAGATGTTTAAAATCATAAAGGTAGTGATAAGTGAATCTGGATCCTGTAACTACATCCTAGAAGCGCCATCAGGTGACAGCCTCCTGCAGGCTGCGAGGGGTGGGTGGGAATGCTGTCTGCCGTGTCCCCCGTGGATGCCGCTCAGCCTGCACTTGAAGACTTCTGGGGATGGGAACTATACCACCACCGCTGGACAGTTCAAGTTGTTGAAAGGTTCTGAGTTCGATCTGAGTCTGCCCACCAACAGCTTTCACTCACTAGGCGGCAGTGAACGAAAGTACTTCTTCCATAGGAGAGGTATCATCAAACATTTAAAGGGCTTTCATAGACATATGTACTGTACCTTTTCTTGTCTAAACGGAATACTTTCAATTCCTGCAACCTTGCTCCATGACTCATTTCCCAGGCCCTTTGCCACAAACTCTGGACAGACAAAAGCCTTCTGAAATGTGAAAATGTAGAGTCTAGAACTGAAGGGTGTACTTATACGTGGTCTGACCAAGACAGGGGGTGGTTTCCTTTGTTGCAGATGAAGGTCGAGTTAGAATCCTTAGCAGTCATATTGTGTGTGTGTGTGGTTTGTTGTTGTTCCCTCCTGTTGTGCTTTTGGTCTAAGCCACCAAATCTTTTTCAGACAAAGTACTTCCCCATCCCTATTTTTATTTTATTTAGCTTCGTTGCAGAATTTAAATCTATCCCTGTCAAAATGTACCTTTTCACCCCCAGCTCCATGTTCTAGCTTGTGGAGACAATTTTGAATTTTGAGCCTCTCGGCAACCACTTGAGCTTCCAGCCGTTTCTGCCTTTGCACCTCTCGGGGGTGTGCGCCCGTCCAAGTCCTGCGGTAAGCCAGGGGACAGGACAGACTCCCATGAGGCTTCCCTGGGGAGCACCCTGGGGGCAGCACAGATCTATTACTCCCCACCCCTTGGGTATGAGTTTTTAACAGTTCGTGAATCTGCTTAATTACTATAAACACCCATTTTAATATCTTAACCACCAAGTACTTAATTTATGAAATTGCTAATCCTAAAGTATGGTACAGGCTGAAAATTTGAATATATTCTAAAACTGTGTGGCAGTTTGAGATTATTTATGAGTTCCAAAAAAGAGAAAGATTATGTTTGTAAACTAATCTATTCCTCTGGGTGTGATGACCCTTTGATTGTATTAAATTCAAAGTATTTAAGTTTACTTGATAAAATCAATTTAGGGCTTCTGATTGGGCTACACCAGTAAAGCGTAACTCAGGTTGAGTCCCCACCTCCTTGGTAGGCTGATATAAATGGATACACTCTAGAAGGCACATGGGAAGAGAGGTCTGTCATGTTTGATCCTGGGGCATGGAACATTTGCCTGGTAGCTTACAGGTGACCTAGGGAAGAGAGCCGAGACTGATATAGGAAGCCCTGAGAGACAAGCCCTAACCAGGAGAGAGAGAGAGAGGACAGGAAGCCCAGAGGGAAAGGAGAGAACAGGCAGAGGTCAGCGACCATCTTCTTCAACTCGTGGCAACTGACTTGGGTGAGAAAGCAACAGTGAGCTGGACTCTTTACAACCTTGTAACTGTAAGCTTTTACCCCGAATAAATATCCTTTGTAAAAGCCAACAGATTTCTGGTACTTTGCATCAGCACCCCTTTGGCTGACTAATACAAACTGTTCAGATGAAATCGTGTGCGATGGAATCATAGTGAGATATTGGGAGAAATTAGCATATGTGGGGATTGACTCTTTTTACTTTTTGATGTAAACAAGACAGCAAAAACTTGACATAACTTACCTCCAAATTCCCTTGTGTAGCATTTCCAGAGGCTGTTCCTAGGAGCTTAACTCCATAAAATGCTTAGAGAGAGAAGTTTTTAATCATGGACACTTGGAAAACTACATCCTGTGTGACCGTCTTGAAGATTTTCACTTAAAAGTTTTGGGGAAGACCTAGAGTAAAGAAACTTTGTCTATCCTTGAGTTTGAGACCATAGCACGTTTCTTATCGTCTAACATCTCACCTGAGCCATGGGGGATGGGGGCGGGGACAAGCAACTGCCCCTGTGGGGAGGGGTATTTTATCATTGACTTTGCTGGCATATGGTCACAGTAAAAAGCAGACAGGCTTGTGGCCGGTTTTGTTATTATGTTTAAATTTTCTACAGCCTAAGCAGCTGTGCATGCACCTGAGATGGAGCGCTCCCCATTGCCTTGCCCCTCACATAACCCGTGTATTAGGGAAATGCTCCTAAAACACTGTCCTCGGGGTGTCTTTCTTATCAGTCTTGATGGCCTACAATCATCAAGAGCATTTTGTTAAAAAACAGAAAACTGGCTCCGTTCCAGTGGGTCTCAGGGAATATTTAACTTTGAGAAAAGAGCACTGCCCCATGACTTTCCTTTAAGGAAAAATCCCCTCACAGTTAGCCAGGGGCTGGGTGGACAGTGGGATGGAGCAGGAAGGAAGGATGCTATAAGAGGAGAAATAGGACTAAGTTCATGGAAGTTAAGTTCTCTGTCATTATGAAATACGTTTTGATCCACAGTCAGGTATTTTTTTTTTTAATAGAAAAGTTTCTGTATTACTGATTGGCTCCCTTAGATGGAGTGTGACATTAATTCGTCCAAAATAATGTCCTTTTTGTTTTTTACTCTATGCCAAAGACACAGGCTTTACCCATAACCTGGCCAGCCTTTCATAAGCATAAGCTGCTGAGCTCAGAGGGGCCCTGGTGACAGTGTGCATCAGGGACTGAGAGCTCAGGTGCCCACTGGGCCAGGCAGGTGAAGGCCACTGGCAGCACGGGCTGTGGGGAACTGGAGAGAATGGGGGGCAGCTGCTCTGCAGCTCCAACTGGTTGTTTCTGTGAGAAAATGCAGACTCAGAATTTTCCAGCTTTCTGTTTTTCAGAAGACACCAGAGATGCAAGCTTTATGTAAAATATCACAATTTCTTAAAAGTTTGCCAGTAATTCATTAAAAAAGGAAAAGAAGTTTAAAAAAAAAAAAAGAAAGAAAAAGCCCTGAGGGAGCTGGGCAGAACTCCTCTGAATACAGGCTGTGAGCTGCCAGCTTGCACTGTGTGTGGGTGGCTGAACTCAAGTTTAACCCTATTGTTGGAAAAACACCTCATGGCATACACTCTTCTAAAGATGGGTCAGGGCATTCTGAAATACAGTACATTTTAAAATTTTCATTAGGGGCTCCTTCACAGCATTCTTCTCCCTTGACAGGTGAAGCTCTTAGTTCAGCGTTTCTCCACGTGTGATTTGTATGTGATCTACATCAGACATTGAATCATACTATCTGAGGGTAGAGTCCATGAATATTCTTTTGAGGCCTCCCAGGTAATTATTTTGCATAATAAAGTTTGAAAATCGTGACGTTCACCTTGGTATGAATTTGAGCAGAAAAAAATACAGTAGATTGCCCCCAAAAAGGGCCCAAGGAGCCTCCCTTGTTTAGAGCAGAGGTGAAAGGTGTCCTTTCGTTTTCTTGCGATGGTGAGTATTGGTACTTGGACATTTCTGATATTGATGACTCATTTTATTTTCAGTATCAGCTCTATAGCAAAAATATCTGTACCTGATTCATTTCACCTTCTTGACTTGCAGGAAGTGCATGGTAACAAGCCAGCTGCCCTTCAGGAGGAAAGCAACAATGGTGGCTACTCTTTAGTTTTCAGTAGAAAGAGACAATTTGTATTCTAAATTCTTTTTTTTTTTTTATCTCTGAAGCAGGCATGGCTCAAATACCAGGGATATAAATAGTGGTAAGTTACCAGAATAAAGCTACTATAGATGGTATAAACCCAAATCCACAAGCTGCCACAGCTGAGTGAAGGCATTCTAATTAGATGGCGGGATGAGAGAGATTTCATACTTCAATAAGTGTGCATTTGCTTCACAAATCTGAAAGTGAGATGCAATACTAAGGATTTGCAGTAGCTTCTTTTAAATTCCATGTGATTAAGAAATTGCTGTAAAAAAAGCACCAGAAACAAGAAAAAACTAGTTCTCAATTCTAGTGAGGTAATTTGTCTGACATGGAAAGCTTTCTCTTTATTACATGTTGGGAAAAAAAAGAACCAACACATGACAAATCCAGGCAAAAAACTGTCTCGATTCTAAATCCTTTTAAAAGATTCACTTTGTAAGAAAGCAAAGTTTAGGAGATATTTAGAGCTCTGTGACTTAGGACTGATTCCTCACTAAGACTAACTTAATCTTACCAATGTGTATATAAAGCACTTAAAGGACACAGATGCCAAAAAATACACCTAAAATTCACCATTGTCACCCAGTCTTTGGCCCATGCTGATATATAGGTGAGAGGAGAAGCTTTGCCCTGGTTTCCTGTCTGTGCTCAGATTGAATAGAAATTTTCATGTGACTTTATATCATTTTTTGCCTAGACTTGGAGGGAATGTGGCCTGTTCTCTGGGAGGAGCAAAAATAGTACCTATGTTTTCTCGATAGTTCCACACCCTGAGCTATTTCGGTAAGGTGCAGGGCTGAAATGGATTTGATGGTGAATGTTAGCTTAGGACCAGGGCCGTAGGAGATACTGGACTGAAAAGTTTATTTTCCTTTAATTTTTTAAAACAAAGTGTTTTATTTGCTAAAGACTGCCAATACAGTATACCAGAAATAGCTTGGATTTTATAATAGGAATTTATTAGGGTAAAAGCTTACAGTTCCAAGACTGTGAAAACGTTCAAATCAAGGCCTCATCAGAAATGCTGTCTCACTGGATTGCAGCTGGAGGGTGATCAGGCACATGGCGGTGGCATCCAAAGATGCTTTCTCTTGACGCTCAGCTGTGGGTAATCAAGCCCATGGCAGGGCATAAAGGCAGCCTGTTGATCTCTCCCCTCTCCTCCAGGCCTGTCTTTTTCAGCTTCAGGCTGCTCTGTGTGTCTAGCCTCTTGGGGGCCTCTTTGCTTTAGCTTTGGCTGCTCTGCTTATCCCAGCCTCAGGCCTCTCTCTCAGCTTCTCAGTGTTTCTCTGTTTTTCTGCGGCTATAGGCAATCCTAGAATCCTCTCTCACATGGCAGGGTAAAAATGGCAGCTCTCTTTCTCTGTGTCTCCCTGAATTTCTCTCATTTATAAAGGACTCCAGCAAGAGGGCGAGACCTACCCTGGGTCATGCCTCACTGAAGTACTCCAGTCAAAGGCCCCCAACTGAATCCAATCCAGTCAAAGGATCCCATACCCATAGGAATGGATTAGCTTAAGAACATAATTTTCTGGGGTCCTCAAAAGACTCAAACCAGCCCACAAAAGATACCAGACTAATTTTGATCTAGGTGTCAAGAACTCTGAGGGTTTGATTTTACCTTATTTGCAGGTTAACATTTTAGTCATCCACAGTGTCATAGATGCTTGCAGAAGACACGAGACTCCCAGGTCAGAGACAAAAGACTTTATTGCTCATTGCAGGCAGCATGAGCTTCATGTCCACAGAGATTCCCTTTGAGCAATGTGGAACAGCCCAGAACAGCCCAGATGCAGTTCACACAAGTGGGTTTGTGTTGTAGCTGAGGAAAACTGAAATTAGGAACCCCTAAATGTTATGAGGAGGCTGCTGACAAACCCATTCAACCTTTGCCCCAGAGAGAGACGATACCTTTATTATGGTGAGGAAACAAATGTTCCTTCTGCCTGGAGAGAGACGCTATCTCTGTTTTCCAAGGCTGTTTGCTATACAAACATCCTGGAAGAGATAGTTTAGAACATGTGTCCATTCCTCTTCACAAGACATGCAGAAAGCTGAGGGTCCCTTGGAGAATTGTCTCTCAATACTTGGGTTGGTGATTTCTCAGTCTGATTTCAATGTCTTCCTTTTATTATCCCATGGCATGCAAAACACATTTGGTCTTTTCGTTACGTTGTCTTTGAGGGTAGAGACTACATCTTGTTTCCTATTGGATCCCCCAATCTTATACGGTACTTGGAATTTAAAAATATATTAAATAAACATTTGCTTAACAAATTCATGAAAATTTTCACATTAGAAATTGATACATACACATAGAAAAAAATACCATTCATAAATATATAAGGGAGTGGGTGTAGTTCAGTGGTTGAGCACCAGCTTCTCATGAGGTCCCAGGTTCAATCCTTGGTATCTCCTAAAAAATTTATTTTTTGAATATATGTATAGTGAAAAGTGTTTCCCACTTCAGACCCTCAGATCCCTTCCCTAGAGGCAACCACTGTTGAAAGTCTCTTATTTATCCTTCTAGAGAGTCCATGCCTAAGTGTGCATATATATATATATCCCTCCCATTTTTCTTTTGCACAAATGGTAGCTAGCATACTATATACCCAGACACCCTGTTTTGTACCTTGTTTTCTTTTCCTTTTTTGACTTTAACAACGTATTTGGAAACTGTCATGTATTGTTTCATATATTCTATTTAAGAGCTGTGTCATATTCTAATTAATCTCTTTAACCTTCGCAGGCTACTGAACTTTAGGGTAGTTTACAAATTTGTTATTACAAACCACGCTGTAGTGCAGGGGTTCTTAACCAGGGGTCTGTGAGCTTGACTTGAAATTCACAAAAGCATTATTCTTGTGGGGATGTGTTGGTGCGGGTGTGATATATTTATTAAATAATACAGAGTATAGTGGGGACTTAGTAAGGGGTCCATGGTTTTCACCTGACTGGCAACGGGGTCTAGGGAACAAAAAAGGTTAAGAATCCCTGCTCTAGTGACTATATTTGTTCATGGAAATACAAATACCTGGAACTGTCTTATATGAACAAACTCTCTTCATATAACAAACGCCATCACTTTAAGCAATTTCCTCTTTCTAAAATGACTATGTCACGTGGAATATAATTAATCACATCCCATTTTACATGTAGTCTTTTCCTTCTTGAGCAAGATATTATCATTCCCCTCAAGGAACCTTGAATCTAGTATTTTTATAACCATGTCCCTAATGGCAACATGTTGCCATTGCGTTTCAGTCACCAGGGCTAATGGTGGCAGTGACACTTTAATTTGTCAAGAGACAGGGCTTTGAGTCAAAGGACAACAGGTTGTAGGATTTGTGAGAGGAAATTAGAGAATATGAATATGCAGTAGCATCAGTCTACATGGAATCAAAAATTGACCATGATAGTAAAGTGATTGAGGACTCATTTTATTTTTACTGAGAGATAGGGCAGAAAAAGGGTGGTTGAAAAATAACCAGGAAAAGTGGAAGCTTGTTTTCTATAAGCTAATTAATGATAAGTACATCATTAATTTCTTATAAACCTTTTAATACATATAGTTAATGCTCAGGCGACCTTGTTTCATTTTTTCCACTTTGGCCCTGTGCTCAGGAATGTAGAATGGCTCCTGCTTGTTTACTTTATCAAGCCCACCTTCTGTTCTGCACTTGGTCTTCTGCCCCCGTGAGAGCATCTTCCGCACTCCCACCCCTCCCTGACCGCTCTCATGTAGACAGCACTGCTCACGGCCAGGCTTCAGCTGCCCCGGCTGGAATACTCTCCCTTTCCTAGCCTACACCGTGTTCCATTTGACCTTGATTGCGTTACTTCTAGTATGTATCCTGGGCATGTAAATCATCTTTTCTAAATGATTTTCCATTCCTTGAGGTCAAAGGTCCTGTCTTGGGCATCTTCACCACCTTGGCCCCTGGATTTTATTTGAGGGGTCCTTCCAGTCTGGCACTCGTTGATCAGAGGAATACCAAACTATGCCTATCCCCACGTAGCGATCAGGAGAGCCCATGCCACTGAGTGGCAGTTTTAACCGCTAAGGCAATGCAGGAGGACAGGAGGGTGGTGACACGGTCCAGTCTCACAACAAAGGGGAGAGATGTTAACCACAGCTGAGGTTACCCTAGATTCCCTTTACCTCATCAGTTTGGGGGAGTCCCCGGCATCGGTGCTTGAAAGGATGTAAAGGAAATTGAAGCATAGGTATTTGACAGGACCATCCAAGAGTCTCGTCCCTGTTGGTGGCAGAGCCAGAACCCTGGTCTCCTAACCAGATGGTCTTTTTACAAAACCATATTTAGTGTTTTACAGAGACAGAGAGGCATGCCTTAGAACTTTCTTCCTCCTGAATTTCTGCTTCTAAGGTAAGGGACATTCCTTTGAATCTATTGACATCTATTCGAATCTATTCGACATCTATTGACCAAGATTTTATGAAGAATGGTTGTGTACATTGAGTTTAATTGTTTGCATGTTCAGCTGAAGCTTTCTCCTGGGATAAGGATTTCCATTCATTTACTGCATACTTTGTGAACTTAGTGTTTTCTTTCTTCTGGCCTAAATTGATTTCTTTCAATTTTTATGGCAATGTCCCATGTTCCTTTATTCCAGAATTTGATGGACTCCTCCATGTTCACCCAGTCCATGTCCTTTCTCATTATATTCCCTGACAGAAACTACACCATTTTTGGCCACTCTTTATATAAACAGGGACTCATTCCATAGGTGGCTGTGGTTTATCTGACAAGTAGAGACTAAGTCATGGAAAGCTGTTTGGACCTTAGAATGTCATGATTCAGAGTATTCTAGATGTGTGCAACCACTTTAAATATTGTAGTCACTATGAATTCTAGTTGGCAGTGCTTCAGCAGCTCAAGAATTAACAGTTAATTTCAAAGGTTCCCTTTCTCCCATCCCCCAAAATGTATATTAATATAGCTTTTTCAAACAACCTATAATTTACATGTGGCTCCTTCCTTCCTTTTAGAGAGGGGAAGAAAGAGGGCACTGTGACAAGATACATATATGTGTGTATGTGAATATACATTGACTTTGAGCCTGGGTCACCTAGCCTGGCACTGCCCATTTGGTCCCCAATGATGTGATGACAAGGAAAGTGAGTTCTTGCTGCAGCTCCATACACATGCAGGTGGTTCATCCAGAAAGTTCCGGTGCCAGCAAGACCCTCTACTAGGTGCTGTGGGATAGTGAAAAATATACATGCACAAGATGGTCTCCTTGCACACAAAAGAAGTTCTATGGGAATTCAGAAGAGGGCGGAAGACTGTCTCCAGCTGGAGGACTCCAGGTGCTGGCTGTGTGCTGGAGCATGATGGATGGTAGAATTTGGATGTGCAGAGGTGGGAGAAGCATCTGTAAGGCAGACAGAATGGCCTGAGCAAAGCCACAAGGGAGGAAGCTTAGTAAGTACAAAACAGGACTGGGGAATTTTGGGTGTCCGGTCTGGTGACAAGAGGAGCATGAAATGAACGGTTTGAGGAAGGCAAGCAGAGCTGATATTCAAAGCTTGGAAAGCTGAGCCTTTAGGTAAGGAGGGTCCACTGAAGACTTCTGAAAAGTGGGGTGTTATGGTAAGAGCTGTATTTCAGGACAATTCATATGGCAGTCGTTCCTGCCAAGAGTTAGGGTGACCCTGGAAATGAAGAAACTCACCAAGTGAGTAACATTCCAGGTGGAGATGAGGATGATGGTTCATTATCAAAAGTGATGGAGAAGGGAAATGGATGTGGCTCAAGTGATTGGGCTCCCATCTACCATACAGGAGGTCCAGGGCTCGATTCCCGGGGCCTCCTGGTGAAAGGTGAGCTGGCCTGAGTGGAGAGCTGGCCCATGTGAAGTGTTGGCCCACACAGAGTGCTGGCCCATGCGGAGTTCTGGCCCGCGCAGGAGAGGCCCACGCAGGAGTGCTGGCTCACGTGGAGTGCTGGCCCGTGCAGGACAGCTGGCGCAGCAAGATGACGCAACAAAAAGAGACAGAGGAGAGACAATAAGAAATGAAGCAGACCAGGGAGCTGAGGCAAGAGATTGAGCACCTCTCTCCCACTCTAGAAGGTCCCGGTGCTGCCTAAAGAGAAGACAAGCAGACACTGAGCACACAGAGAGCAGACAGTGAGCGCCGAACAACGAGGGAAGAGGGGGAGAAATAAATAAAATAAATCTTTAAAAAAAAAAAGTGATGGAGAAGAGCAACTTTGAAGAGCCATTTCAATAGGCTGGAGGAGCCAGAAGCTCTGCTGCAGGGAAATGATGACTGAGAACATCCTGAGGCCATTGAGCAGTCTATAAGCTACTCTTCAGAAATGTACAAAGGAAAAAGAAAGCAGAGAAAAAGTACCTCACAGTGGAGACTTTTTGAGCATGTTTCTAAGCAGAAGAAAGGACTGCTGAAGAGAGAGATAATGAAGGCATCTGAGTAAAAGGGATAATTTTTGATAGAAGGTTCTGGAGGCAAGAGGAGGAGTCTCCAAGGGCAGATTTGGAGGATTTTGCCTAAGAAAGTAAGAGTTTTACCTCTTTCTCTGACAGAGGAAGGAAGGAAGGGAGGGAGGGTGCAGATACTGTAGAGAGATTTTTAGTGGGAGAGGAGGGAAATTAAGGACATTCTTACTCTGACTTCCTTCCTGTCAGGAAATAGGAGACAATGTCTTAGATTGAGAGTGAGGGCAGCTGAGGATGGATCTGGGGCATGAGGAGACCAGAGGTTTGGCACACCCCTGGACAAGGGACAGGATGCTGGTGAAGCAGAACTCTGACCCAGGGTGCTGGTTGGTCGACATTCTAGGAGGTCCAGGGCTGCTGTGCCAGACCACAGCCTTCTCGTCTTACAGTCCTTGGACTACGGCTGCTCTCCTGACTACCTCCTGGGTGGCACTGTATCCTTTCCAACCATGGCCATCTCGACAGGTAAGATTGCCTGCCACCTAAAAGAGCAATGACAGGTGTGTTCTTCAGGTAGTTTAGTCTTTTATGTGGACGATCAGGCCAGATAGGGAGTAACTCAGAGAAGTTTCTGTCTCCTGTTGTGTTGTGCATGAGAGGGTGATTTGTCAAACTCATCATAACACTTGTGGATATATGTTTTGAAACCATTCTGGGAAATTACCCAAGTCCTTATCATAAATTTATGGATGATTATCTTTGGAAAAACATGGCATGATTCCTGATGCATTGAGTCCTGGCTTACTCTGGCTTCCTTGAATGTTCATCTCCAAATTGGATTAACTTCCTAGGCAGGCCTTTTCATGCAAAGCATCGTGCAAGTCTCTTCTAGCCTTGAAGTTCATGTGGAACCAAGAATGTCCCACATTGTGGCAAACATTGGAGCAAAGATTTTTTTTTTCCTGAGAATTTTTATCATATAAGGAAACAGTGACTGTCCATGAAAGAGAATCACAGCAAAAACCTGCATTGGGGAAAGGTACAGACCTTTTGCAGACAACGTAGCGCACTCATCAGTTTTCATTAAGTGGATGCCATTTTATGAAACTTTTATACTTACACAGTGTTCAGAGTGTCCATTGTCTGGGTGACACTGTTTGAAGGGGCCTAAAGGACACTAAAAATCCTGGAGAGACATGAAAATGCTGCTCCTGTCTTTGGGGTATTTACAATCAATTCTTACTCTTTAGGTAGTTACTTTGAAAAATCATTTTCTTCAGTTAACAGCTTTAGTTACTTGCTGGGTTTTGAGTCTTGGTTTAATGCTGGTTCATGTCACAGAATATGACTTCTGCTTGTAAAATCTATTGGATTTCCCTCCACCCCATAAAACTTCGCTACTTCTCAGATTCGAAATTTTGAGATGATCCAATTTCAGAGTACCATCTAGTAACAATGTTCCAGCAAATGATATTCCCAAACATTAGTTGTTTATATATGTCCCTAGAATATCGAGGGTGGGATCATTGCAGTACCGTAATTAAACAGACTGTTGGTATATTCTGAGATGGTATGAAAAATATCTAGTTCACTGTAAAATATTCTTATTCAAAACACATTTGTAGTCTGAGCTCTGTTGCAGGGCCTCAGTTTCCTCCTGTGTAAAATCCCAGGATGTCTTATATAAACTGTATTAGTCAGGGTTCTCTAGGGAAACAGAATCAACAGGAGATATCTATAATTAGTATGAGATTTTATAAGAGTCTCTCACGTGACCGTGGGGATGCACAAGTCCAGGTTCACAGGCAGGCTGCAGACCAGGGGCTCCGATGAAAGTCTGATGAAGGTCCTTGATGAGTTCCCGGAAGATGTTGGCTGTCCAGAGATGAGCTGGGAAATTCTCTCTGAATGCTGAAATCACTTCCCCTTTTAAGGCATTCAACTGATTGGATAAAGCATCACTCATTGCCGATGACAATCTCCCTGGTTGATATAGATATAATCAGCCATCTATGCAGTAAACTCACTGACGGCTAAAGTCCATAAATGTCCTTGTATTGCAGTTAGCCCAGTGCTTCCTTGACCAAACAACTGGGCACAATTACCTGGTGGAGTTGACACATTAGCCTAACCATCACACAAGCCATTTGAGGAAGCAGTATAAGCCAGGGACCTGGGTTCCAATCCCATTAGCTGTTTCTCTCAGGGATTGTGTGATTTGCTAATGTTGAAGAGCAAATCCCAAAATCTTTGGCTCTGCTAGCATAGTTAATCTTATGCAGTTCTTTCTGGCAGGAAAAGCTCTTTATCAGGGCCACTCCTGGTACATGACAATTATAGAGTGCTTGGGGGTTTAGTGGAGGCCCAGTAAACGTTTTGAAGAAATGAATACTTGTCACTGAAAATTACAAGAAGGCATGGCTCCAGCTTACCTAAGAGCTATGATAAATCATGAAGAAAGTGCTATTTATTGATTTGACCTTCTGTTTAGTTTCTATCTCCATGGACAATTTGATTATTATCACACTCTGAGCTTCTTCTATTAAATTATCTTTTGACTCATTCCTTCAACTTGTCATTGTAGTTAACACTTTCCCAGTGTTTGATCATCTTTCACCTAAGCTGATTGTCTCCTGAGAAGAATACAGTCTCATTTTTGTATTCCATGCATTCTTGAGTAGATTCCTTTTATTAGTTTTGACAGTTATTACTTTGGGTATTTCCCTCAAAAGGCTTCTTTCCACTCTGCTTTTGCCAAAAGCAATTATTGTCATCATTCCTAATTACAGCAGTTCTAAAACAACATTTGGCACTGTACCCAGCTTAGCTAATGCATAGATATAGGCTTCCTTATCTCATTGGCAAATATTTCAAGAACAAATGATGGAATCATGAGTCCTTAAAACAAAAAGAAAGAAGGAATCCTCATTTAGTAGCATGTGTGCCATCATTATTAGTGTTTGGAATAACTGGGATTCTGTAAGGTCTATGAGTAAGAGAGAATATTTTACAATTGATCACCTGAACAGGCAACATACAGAGATGGCTAAAGAGAAATCCACATCAGAAAGAGGAAACAGACATGGACAATTCAGCAGACTGGAAGTATGGTCCAGTGTCTCGGCAATCTCCAGATCCAGTGAGGTTTGCCAGAGTAATCATATTCAACTTTCTTAGAGCTGTGAAATCTGAACCCACTTGATATTATATTCAGTGTTTTGAATGTCTTGTCAGCTTCATTTTGGAGCATTGTTTACTTTAAACATTGAGACAAGACAGTCATGGGATGCCAATGTTAGAATAGCAAAGCCCTCTTGTGCCTTGACTCCTTGGTAGAATGGGCATAAACAGCTGACAGCTGTTCAGATGATAACTTCCACATCCCAACCGCGTGCACCCTGAGCTCAGAAGATAGTTAAAGATACCGTGGGATTCTTATTATAATGTGGCCGACTCAGGCTGCTGAAAAATGATGGCAATAAATGTCCAGGCTGACACCAAGTGTTCAAAAATGGTATTATTTTATGGGGGGGTCTCTTTGAGCCCAAAATCAGTCAAAGTAAGATGGAGATGGAAATATTGCTAAATTGCTGCAAATTGTAACTGCAACTGTCCTTTTAAGGTTCCAGAAAGCAGAACTAGAACTTTGGGGGTAGAAATTATAGGTAGTCAGATCTTGGCCCTAGGATATCAGGAAGTATTTCATAGTGAATTTCAGATACCTGGAGCAGAATGAACTGCTTTAGGAGGTACTGACTTCTAGGCTCTGGGAGTAATTAAAGGATCAGTTTAGGGGTACCTTAGATCACCTCTGTGGCCCCTTTGAGTCCTGGATGTCCACTACTCTGGGATTCTACTCTACAAGGAAGGAAGGGAGTGTTGGTTGCATCTTTCTAGCCACAGTGTCCTTTTGTAGAATGACTTACACATTTACTTATTTGTGAATACATTGCAGGAAAGGACGTAAGGCAGTGAAGATACTTTTTCTCCACTCAGTAAATCTAGCTTTAAATATGAACTATTGGATAGCCCATCATTTCTTCTTCAAAGCTGGCTTTGTGATACTAGTGAGTAAGAGCCTTTTTTGTCTCTGAAGATTCAGGTCAGAATGAATGGCTATAGTTCACAGAGAAGGACAAAGCACTTTAGAAAATGTATTGTTTTGCTTTGTTTTTCAACTCAGTTGGTGAGTCATTTCATCAAGCTTTTAGTCCTTTAAGTTGATAACAGACGTGGAGGAGGGCTAAGCATAGGAAATAGATCAATAGCTTTGATGGGAAAAATGAAGATAATTCATTTTTTTAAAGAGACTCATATCATAATTTTAGAACTTAAAGGAATCTTAAAAAAATCTCCTTGTTCAGTACACTCGTCTTCCAGAAGAAGATATGGACGGCTATATAAGGCTCTGAAACTGTCGGTTAAGGGGAGGAATTCAGAAATCCAGTTAATATTATCCAGAGCCATCCAGAGGCAGAAAGCATGGTAAGAACGCCCACGATGCTTTGCCACCCCTATCAGTTTTTACCAAGGTTTGGTCTTTTCCTAAGGGAACACAAAGGCAGTTAGAGCAAAGCATAAGTCCTCTTCTTCAAGGAATAAAAATAAATGAGCTATGTGGATGCAAAAAAGAGCTAACTGCTCTGGCGATGTTCAAGGCCTGTAAAAATAGATCCCAATCACAGCACATTTTCTTCCTTGACAACCCCATCCCTCGTAACCAGCCAGGCACCCAGCCATTGTTTTGTTTTGTGCCACCTTCGCCTCGTGACTGCAATGAGCAGGGAGTCTCCCTTCTCGGAAGGCGGCTGTGCCAGCTCAGCCAGGCCTGAGCCAGAACAGGCTCCCCTCCCTGCCCGCCCCACCCCCACCCCCACCCCCACCCCCCAGGGCCTTGCAGAGACAGAGAGAGCTCACCTGAGCTCTTGTCGGCAGGAGCACTGCATAGCCAGGTACTTCACTTCAGACGAGGACCCGTGATTCCACGTAGTGCCATGTTATTCCTGTGCCAGGAATGATATTGCAGGTAAAGGAATTTGTTGCTCTCCCTTCTCATCTTAACAAGCAGTTTTCCAACAGAAAGGCTGTCTCCCAGCATTTTTTCCTCATCTTTTCCCTATGCTTGAAAATTTGTGTAATTAAAATATTGAGGGAGAGGTACAATGAGCTCTCAGTGCTCATAATTCAGCAGTTGCTAACAGTTTGCATGTCTACTTTAGCTCTGTATGTTTATAGATTACAAAGTATATGTTTGGTGGAGCTGCAGCTTCACCCAGAAGCACTTCAGCCTGCATCTGCTAAAAATAAGGATATTTTTCTTACGTATCCACAATTCCATTGTCACACCTAAGAAAATAACAGTGATTCCCTGTCTAGCTATCTCTCCCAATTTATCCCTAAGTATCTTATATCTAGTCCATATTCTGGTTTTCTCCAATAATCTATAACTGCTTTTTTTTGAGCTGGGATCTAATCAAGGTTCATGTTTTGCATTTATTATTGTAGCTCTTTAATTTCTTAATCCGGTAGAGTTTCCTCCACTTTTTCCCCCTCTGTGACATTGACTTTTTTAAAAAAGACAGGTCTTGCAGAGAATCCCACATTCTGGATTTGTCTGTTTCCCATGGTGTTATTGAATTGTTTCTCGATCCCCTGTATTTCCTTTAAACTGAAATTGGATCTAAAGGCTTGATTCAATTTCGGTCAAACCTTTTTAATTTATTTTTTGTCCATGAGCATCTGAGAGTTCCTTGTACCTCCCTTTCAACATTTTCAAACATAGGGAAAAAGGGGTGAAGTGCTGGGAGCCAGCCGTTCTGTGGGCAGACTGCACGTGGAGATGGACCAGCCTAGGGGACGGTGTGTGCGTCTCACTGCCTCGCCCGGGCACACGGTGCTGGGTGTTCTCATTCATGCTGTTTGAGCCCTTGTTTTGGGAAATGACTGCCTGATCCTTCAAATACAAAGTTATTTTTTTCCCTTTGCTATCGGCAAGTAGTCTGTGGGATTGCTGGTCCCATGGATGGTCTAGTTCCTCGTAAACCTTTCACGTGGTGGTTTTTGTATCTGCTGGTGATTCTCGCCTGAATCAGGTTTGGGATTTAGAAGACATTGACTTTTTTGGGAGTTAGAAGACATTGACTTTTCTAATTCTAATCACTGTTTACACATTCACTATCCTTCTTCATAAAGAGATTTTCCTCATCAACTGGGAAAGAACTATACTTCCTTCTAAAAAGACAAGCTAATAATCTGTTGTTTGGACATCTTTTAAGTACTTAGTAACCAGATTTCCTATCAGACAATTATTTCATTGCTCTTTGTTTATATCATAAATATAATGGATATTGCTGGTTTACAAATGACTTTAAGGAGTATGTACAATGGGACATTTAATTGTGTTATATCCATAATATGGAATATTATGTAGCCATAAAAAGTGATGCTACTTTGAGTGAATAACATGAAAAAAATGAGTGATATATTCTTAAATGGGAAAAGCAAGGAAGATCAGTATATATAATATCCCATTTTTGTAAAAAGAAATTGTATGTAATATCTACCTGAATATACATATACATGTGTGCATACACATTTGTAATGGGATGTCAAAATGGGACTCATTGTGTCTCAGTTTCCTTAAGGCACTGAAGGTGACAGATACATTTCCAAAGCAAGGAACTAGGCTACCTGTGCAGGACTTATGAAAGAGGCTAGATTGGTTTTGTAATAGTGGGCTCAACACTGACTTCAGGCATCTCTAAACTGAGGGAGAGGCAGGGTGGAAGACCTGTTTGGGAGAGTTCTTTGGAGAGGATTGTTGGGATGCTGTGCAATTTGCACCCCCTCTCCTATGGAGATAAATGAGAGGAGTGGTTGAGAGAGACTTCCACTTGGGAAAATATCAGGATTAGAGATTGTGGCTGCCAGCATCTCAGTCTCACTGCATAGAGAGGGCTGCCCTGAGAGGCAGTGGCCCTTCCTCTGCAGTGGGTTTAACAGGCATGTTTGGGGGAACTAACTGTGGGCCATGTGGAGGGAGCCCACCTGGGCTTGTGTCAGATTCCACCGGGAAACACTGCCAGAGGGTGGGGGCTGAGAAAGCAATCAGAGGTGGCCAGCTGGGGGAGATGCCACCCCTCGTCCATGGGAAGGTAGGTGGTGGCTTCTAGCAGGAGAATCTCCGAGAAAATCATCCAAATGCCCTATGGCAGAGTCAGCTCTGTACGTCCGACCAGCTGAAAGGTACCAGAAGGTAACTGTCAGTGAGACCCTTTTGCCCTCACCTCTCCTCCCTCCTCATCACTCCCCAGCCCTGGGAAGAGGAGGGGCACCCATATTCCTCTTCCTCCCCTGCAGGCTCCCCCTAGCTGGGGAGGCAGCAAAGCTTCATCTTCAAAGCCTGCAGTTAGGCATACCAAATATTGTCCCTTAGCCTGGAAGTGATCAGAGAACTCGTTTTCTAAAAGTGACCAGAAATACTCTGGGCCCTGCCTGCGGTTTCCTCTCGGGACAGAGAAGGAACCTGCCCACTGAGAAGGCTGGAAGCACAGATACTCTTTTAACATCATATATAACAGACATATTTTTATGTAATATAGTAAACATAAGCATTTATAATATATATGCTGTAGCCGTTTGGCAATTTAATGTAATTATGAATTCCAAAAATATAATTGGATCATGCTTGTAAACTGATCTGTTAATCTGGGCATGATTAAGTTATGATTAGGGCGTTGACTGGGCCACCTCAGTAGGGTGTTGAGCCCCACCCCTTGGTGGGTGGGGGAATCGAATATAAAAGGCAAGGCAAAGGACAGAGGGAGCAGTTTTTGAGAAGCAGTTTTGATGTTGGAGTTTTGATGTTGGAGTTTTGATGTTGGAGTTTTGATGTTGGAGAGAAGGCCCCAGGAGAAGAGAAGTGAGCCATTCACCTGATAGTCTACAGCTGACCTTGTGGAGGAAACAGAGGAGCTAAGCCCAGAGAGAAATGCAGCCCCAGGAAGAGAGGAACCCAAGAAGCCTGAACCCTGGCAAACGTTGACAGCTGTCTTGCTCCAACACGTGGCAGTGGACTTTGGTGAGGGAAGAAACTTATGCTTTATGGCCTGGTATCTGTGGACTTCTACCCCAAATAAATAGCCTTTATAAAGACCAACCAATCTCTGGTATTTCGCATTAGCTCCCCTTTGGCTGACTAATACATATGCCTATACAAAGACTCTTCGCTGCACTATTTATAGTGGGTTATACAGGGGGTTGCAATTAAAGGTTGTGGGGCTTTCCTTTTCTTCTTGCACGTACTTAAGGAACGTTTGGATTTGGTTCCAGTGGCCATATAATACTTTCCTAATTTAGAGATACAAGCCTAGACTATAAATAGAATTTTAAAGGCATATTTAAATGAGGTGTTTTTATTATCAAGTTAAATAATGAAAAGTGCTAGGCTGTTTCCTTTAGAAAGCAGTTATGATGGTATAGTGGAAAGAGACTGTTGAAACGAGAGTTTGGTCTGTTTCTAATGAATTTTATGACCTTGATCGAGTCACAACCTCTTTAGGGCATTGACTTCGTCCTCTGTAAAACAGAATGTTTAACTAGGTGAGCTAAAAGGTTCTTTACCACTCTAAAATCCTTCCCTCTTTTAAAGTGATACTATTTTCTAGTTGACCCTCTAATCCAGAGTAATCCATTTCCTTTTCTTCCCCTGGCAGAGCCCTGGGACTTCTTTTAAACTCTATTTACAAATAGAGTGAGAGAAACATGAAATTTGCTTTTCCAAGTGCCTTTTTCCATTCAGTCTTTAGGAATTAGTCTGGTCAGAATTATCCCAGACCAAAATACTGAAAGCAATAGCAGCCATAACAAAAACCTTCTCCCTGGTAGCAGGGGTGCAGCTCAGCTGTTTGAGCGCTTGCTTCCCATGTACAAGGTGCTGGGTTCAATCCCTGGTACCGCCTAAAACAAAATACAAAACAAAACAGAAAACAAACCTCCTCCCTGCCAGGCTCTCTGTGGGGCTGGCTCTGGGCTTCCCTGGTCCTTCCATTCACTCCACCACATGGCTTCCTCCTCCCTGATGCTGCTGCAGGAGAGCCCATTTCCATTTCCTCAGAGGAGCCCCAAAGTAGCCATGGCTCAAAGATGGTGTTACCTTATGGGCACATAGTTCAGAGGCCCCGAGTGAAGCCACATGCCACAGGTGGGAGCCACAC
>JAQZBX010008561.1:36846-47944 GCA_029593785.1 Cabassous unicinctus | reverse complement strand
AAAAAGCAACCAAAACAAACAAGACATTTCACCAAGCACCTCCCACAGGGACTATGGAGTCAAGAAAAAGCCAGTCCCTGCTCTGAGAAGGACCCAGGCCAATGGGAGAAGTTCTCAATTACAAAAGTAATTATGATCCCAGACATAAAGCAATGCAGATGGATTCCTTGACAACATCATAGGAAATAGGGGAGATCACAGCTAACGGTGGGGGTGAGAGGAGAGGGGACAGCTTCCTGGAGAGAGTGACATCTGAGCCAGGCCTTGAGAGATGAGGCAGATGTGTGCGTGCAGAAAGGCGACTGGGACAGGAGCAAAGAGGGGAGGCTTGAAGGCAGGAAGTGTGGGAGGGAGGGGCAGTTTGGGGACTAGCGACAAAGCCAACCTTTCATGCAGCGTTTCTGTGCAATAAGATTGGAAGGAAACTCTATTCTGGATGGAGCGGTGATGCTGCAGGGTCTCCCACTCCCCATGGGTCCCAGAGCTCACATAAAACCAAAAAGGTCCTGGAGTGTTTTGTATTTCTAGCCTCTCGCCTCACCCCCACTGAAATGGATCCCCAACCTCAAGCCCCACTCCTTCCACCAGGAGTGAGGGTGGACAGCTGAGCAGCCAGCTCTGCCTCCCAAGTGGCCGTGGGAAGGGGCTTGGTTGTCTGCTCCCCGTCATTCTCTTCCGCCCGCTGTGAAATCAGCATCAGCTGGAGATGCCCAGGAGATCTGCGTCCATCTGTTCCGGGTAGAGCTGGTGGGAAAGCCTCAGGTCTGGGAGGCCAGCTTTGCCCATCAGCGTGACAGAGGAAGCCTGGGGCGGGGGCAGGGAAAGAGCCCCCTGCAAAAGGCCAGCTCAGCCAGCCTTGTCAACAGCTGCCCAGCCACGGGGCCAGGAGGCTCCCAGCTCCCCAGCAGCTCTCCAATCATCCATTTTGTAGCCTGGTTGCTAATGACACAATTAAGTTCATCAGAAAAAACGTCTGTTTTGGGCGATATGAACAGTGGGTGCTGCTCTGAGGGACGCCCACAGGAGTCAGGAGACTTGGGTGGCTGAACAAGCAGGGCCTCCAGTGCCCCCAAGAGCCTTGAAACTACCCCTGTAGCCTCCCTCCAACCATCTCTAACTAGACCAACCTCAGCCAAGATGTCAGACAGAGGCCCCTCCGTGGCTCTGCTGCTTGCTCTCTGCAAGCCTTACCACCCCCCGGTCCCTCTGGAGCTTCCCACTGTGCGAGTGGGCAGGGGATATACTTTTGAGCAAATACTTGATGAGCAGCCATTATATTAAGGAATATTGTCTCGGCAGGTTCCTCTAAAAGCAGGGTCTGACACAATGGTTTGCACACAGGTATTTATTTGGGAAATGATCCCAGGGAGCAGGGGTGAGGTTCAATTTGAGAGTGAAACAAGGAAGAGGGGAGAGCCAATACAAGCCTTACTGAGGTGGCTTCTACGAGGGGAAACTGCTTGGGTACTTCCAAAGAACTTTAAGAAATGGATCTCAGAACTGCCTCCTGAGAGTAGAAAAAGGGGGAGCATTTATCCACAGGCGCCTGTCCTTCAGTGGCCAAGGTAGCCCCATGGGTGATAACCCCTGCAGGTCCTCGATGCATATCCAAAAGCCCCAGGCCAGGAAATGAGAGGGGTGCCCCCTCCACGAAGCTGCACAAAGCCTGAAAGCAACTGGGTGCCGCTTGACGGGCCTGAAGAGAAGCTTCCTGGAGAGCCTCAGAGAGCTGTTTCTGCTGCTCCTGGTCCAGGGCACAGGCTAAACCTGCTCCGGGTCTGCTGCCTGCTAAGATGCTCTGTTAGTTTCCTAGGGCTGCTGTGTAACAAAACACCACAAACTTAGTGGCTTCACACAACACAGAGAACTCTCTCATAACTCTGGAGGTCTGGAGTTCAAAATGGGTCTCGCGGGGCTAAAGTCAAGGTGTCAGCAGGGCGTTCCTTTCCGGAGCTCTAGGGGAGGATCTGTGTCCTTGCTTTTCCCAGCCTGCCTTGGATTCTGGCCCCTTCCTCCATCTCCACAGCCAGCACTAGTCATTGTGATAACCTCACATCACATCACTCTCTCTCCTGCCTCCCTCCTTCACTTTATAAGGGCCGCTGTGATTACATTGGGCCCACCCAGATAATCCAGGTAATTTCTCCATCTCAGATCAGCTGATTAGCAACTTTAATCCCATCTGCAATCTTAATTCCCCACCCCCACCCCCGTCATGTAATATAACATGTTCATACCTGGGGATTAGGATGTGGATGTCTGTGTGGACCTACTACAGATGCTGTTCCAACCTCTCTGGAAAGAAGAGGTTGGCATTTATGCAGGTAATTGGAGCTGACTTTCTGCACTGTCCTGGGAGCCGGGAGAGGAGAGCCTGTCCTAGTTCTCTGAAGCTCTTCCTGGGACAACTAGGCCAAATAAAGTCAGGGGAAAGATGACTCAGGAGCCCCAGGTCAGCCTGGGCGTCAGGGAAAGAGTCTGAACTTGGCAGACAGATGGACTGAGCTCCAGTTCCAGCTCACTAATTAGCTAGTCAGTGGCCTAGAGCAGGGCACGCACCCATCTTAAGCCTCCATACCTGCTTTTGTATAGCAGGGCTAATGCCCTATCGGACTGTCAGAACTATAAATCACTCTTTCAACCTTCAAAAAATGTTTGCTGAGGGCCTACTATGTGACTGGTACTCTTCTAGGTGGCAGAAAACAAGGCAGAGGCCCTACCCTCATCAAGCTTACTTTCAAATTGGGTGTAACGTGTTAAGTCCTTATGCCTGGAACATAGTAGATTCTCAATAAATTGAAGACATCATTAAGGCTTTCATACCTACAATTCTCAAGGAAATAATACTACCTTTTAGTTACTTAGTGATTTATAATATACAAAATGGGATCATATCCATGATCTCATTTGTTCCTCAAAGCCAAACCCAAAGAGATAGATCAAGTAGAAGCCTACTATATGATTCTTCCCTCAGCCTCCACAACCCGGTGCCCAGCCCCAGCACTTCCAGCCGTGCAGAGCAGGCCACTGCCAGTCCAATTTCCATACTTTCACCATCAGACAAAGGGTTGAGCAAAAAAATAGGAAAATAAAGATGGCTCTTCTCTAGAGCTACAAGGCAATAGAATAATTTGAACACCTGTTCTCACCTGGTGTAAATGTTTTAGCAATATTTAGGGGGAAGCCATTGTTGGCACCTCTCCTTTTGCATTCAGCTCAGAAACATTTAAAAAATATTTAAAGATGTTTTAGCATATGCTGTTTTCTTGTCTCTCTCCCCCACAGAGCCGTGAATTCATCAAGGAGGTCTGATTCAGGAGCCCCCCACTGCCAGGTCAAATTAGGTGCTTTGCACTTATTTAGTAGCCCTCAGGAAGTACTTGGTAAATAATCCACCCCCTCTCCCTTGCCTGCCCTCTCTAGGTGGAGATTCCTCACCAGAAGCTTCAGAGGAATGTCCCATGCATGAGGACTTCTCTCTAAGTCTCTAACACTACCCGCAGGTTGGCAAGTAAGAGCATTAGCCATCTGGCCCGAGCACCCAGGTGACACCGGCTAGTCCTCACCTGCAGTGTGAACGTGAGTGAGGATGCCTGTGAGTGTGTGTTGTGTGCATGAGTGAGCATCCGGCTTTTTCCTATATCCCTGTCTCCCGACTCTAGTTCCTGGAAGGTGAACTCCAATCTAGTGGAGTCTGAGGGGGCCGGGGAGTTGTTGCCCACTGTCCCCTCTTATCTGGCTCGTGCCTTTCTGCCCTTTCCCACACTGCTTGCTTCACTAGCAGGGCTCCCTTCTTGGGCTTGTCAGATCTCCCAGGCTCCGCAGGCACTATGCCATAATTATCAAGAAGAAAGAAAACACTTTAGGGTTTGACAAGCCCAACATTTGCATATCTGTTTTCAGAGAAATACCCATCTGGGGGATTAAGCCTTTTTCCCCCCTCCCTCCCTATTCTGCCCAAAGTATGAAAACATGCTTGACATAGTTGCCTGCAAAAGGATTTCTAAAGAGAAAAATACCACCCATACCCTGTGATGTCAGTGACTTGGTTTGAAAAGCACTGAAAAGGAAAGGAATGAGGTGGAGAACAGAAAAGAAAAGAATCTCTTTAGTAAAATAGTTCGTTGATCTTAAGTGGGCAATATGTTAGCTTTCCTTTCTAGTCTCAGGAAATATACACGCTGATCCCGTTAGGCAAAAAGGCATTATCTCTGTATTGGAGGGGAGGGAGGAGCAGGAAGTGGGGAAAGGGACAGAGGCCGGAACCCAGAGCCCAGAGTCACCAGGCAGAGTGGTGACAGCAGACCCTCTTTAGGGCATTTTCTACTGGACTCAAGCTCACCCAGCTGTTGAAAGGCTCTGAATTTGAGAGAGAAGAGATGAAGTCCACCTCTTATTTGGGAAGTTCTGCTTCCCAGGGGTCTGCCTCTCTCTTGGCAAGGTCTTCTCTTGCTGACTCTGAGCACTGAAAGTGAATTTGTGAGGGGATTCCTGGCATAAGGCCAAGGAGGTGACTCATCCTGAATTTTAAAGATTTTTAGCTTAAGGGCCGATTTCTACAAAGGCAAATCCTACCTCATCTCATAGGTTGGGAAGTTGAGAGACTTTTAAGCAACTAGGTCCCCTCTGACATGATGAAGTAGTGAAGAGAATACCAAAATATGTTTGCTGCCCTTGTTCCAAAGAAGGTGGCATTGTGTCTAAGACAATGCTTGAGGATTGAGGACTGGTCCAGGTAGATGTAGTATGGTATGCATGATCATTCTGTTAACTCATAACTTCTCAAAAAAAAATAAATAAATAAATAACAACTTTTTTTTAAGGCAATTTTAAAATTTTTTTAAAGGGGAAGGAAATGTGTAATTTCCCAGGATAAGAACCATCCACCCATCCATTCATTCAATAATCAACAATCTGTGTTAAATGGTGATTCCCTTCAACCTGCAAGAGGGCATGTTAGGCCACAAAGTCCTGGAGAGGAGATGGGGTGGAAAGAGCAGTTAGAGAGTCAGGGCTCTGGACGCGTCTCTGGAGACAGGTGGCCAGGCACACACAAGATGCCATGAGATTTCCTGTGGTCTAGCCCACAATGGCAGAGGCTGAGGCTGCAGATCCTGTGTGTCCATCAGGAGAGTGGTTTCAAAATGAGGTCAAAGGGGAGGTTCCAGCTAGGAAGGCCCCCTCTTCTCCAAGGAGCCAGGTTGCTGGTGGGAACAGCTCAGCCCAGGACTAGGAGGAGGGTAGACTGGTTGCATGACCCATGCCGGGACCAAAGGAGCCCATGCTTGGACTTGTGCGACTGAGGCCAGCTGAGGCCAGAGGCGTGAGGCACCACCTGCAACCTGCACTGCGCAGCGACAGCCCCCAGCGGGCCCTCGGGGCTGCCGCAGAGGTCAGTTGCCTGATGGTGTGCTGGAAAGCAGAGAGCTGCTGGGCCAGGGCAGGCCTGAAAGGGAACTTTGAGGAAAGAAAGGGGTAAAATAAACCAAAACAAAAAACTGTGAAGTCAGAGAACATTTCCTCCTGTCCCCATTAATCCTAGAGCTGAGCCTGGATGATGCTGCCTGAGATAAGAGGAGTGAGGAAATGAGGAAAAGAGGCAGAAAAGTGTGGGGAAATCCCTGGAAGAGGTCCTGTTGTGTCTCTTTTTTTGTCCCAAAAGTGTGGCAAAAAGAAAGCTTCCTACCACCTTTATGCCTTCTACCTGAAAAAGATCAATTTTTAAAAATCCCTGTCAGGTGCCCAGCAGAGTATATCATTAAAAAAAAAAAAAAAAATTTAGCCCTCCCACCTTGGACTGCACCCTTGGATTTCTCTGTAAGTTAGTTTTCCATCTGCATGACTGAGGCTGTGGCTGGAAGGGAAGTTTGCTATCAACTGACAGGTACCACGTCTCAGGAGAGACTGGAGATTGGTAGAAGGTCTGGCCCCAGTTCTAACCCCCTAAAAGGAGAGCATCGAGGCTCAAAGTCGTTCAACCGGAAGGTGGGGGAGGTAAAGCACACCCAACACCCAGCTCCACCTGCCCCCCCACCCACCCCCATCTCAGCCACCCGCTTCTGCTCTGCACTGCACTGATTAGTCATTCATAATTCAGGAAGGAAGCCACACTAGCTGCCTCCTCTTCTTGTCAGGAGTCTGCTGCTGTTGCAAAAGAGATGAGTAATCAGACATTCCCAGAGCCCTCTTTAAGCCCATTGCCAAGAAAGGTCTCTTTCAGCTCATTTGTTGGTGAGGAAGCCACGCTACAGGCCCTGAATCATGCTGGATCCAGGGGAGAGCAAGGCCTAACTTGCCTGAGTTCAATATTGCATCACCAAGATCAGCAATGTGAGAGGCTTACCGGGTCACCAGGCTCTGCTGACCCCACCCACATTCCCAGTGCTGGCTGACTCTCTGGGGGGACCCTCTGCTGCTTCTGAGCTTTTGTGAGTCTCAAGGGGTCAGACAGGCTGGGAGGGATGCCTGCACTAGCTAGAGTCCATTGTCCCCGTTTGACAGATGGTAAAACTGAGGCCCAGGTCAAAGAGTTAAATAATATAGACATAAGCTAGGTCTTTGGTGTCCTAATTCTCTTTCCTCAGCAATTTCCACTGTGCCAAATTACTCCAAATAATGTTAAGTCTTGGTTGTTAAGGAAGCACCATAAAGGGCAAAACAAAGGAAACCGCCCAAATGCCCAACAGTAGGCAAGTAGTTTAAAAATTGTGACTAAATAAAATAAGATGCTAGCCAGCCATTTTAAAAGGTTGGCACCGCTCTCTATGTTCTGATGTGGAGCCATCTCCAAAGCAGTTTTAAGAACAGAAAAGCAAGATGTAGGGACCAATACTGCCATTTTGGAAGAAGGGAAACAAACACACATACACACTCACTCACATGTGCTAGGAGATGCACAGACCACCTCTGAAGGATACTTAAGAACTAGCAACAGTGGTTGTTACTGGGAGAGGCCAAAGTATCATGGATAAGAAAGGGGCTTTCTTTTTACCCTTTTCCCATTCATGTAACTTGGATTGTGTATCATGGGCCTGTGCAACCTCTTAAAAAGAAAAAAACAAAAAAACAAAAACTGGCACCTAGGGTCAAAACGGATTAACTGCCAATATGTAAGCGGTCAGTAAATGTAAGCTGAATAAATGACGGATTGATGATTAGAAGATGAGTAAATGAGCAAAATATTTTTGTATCTTTTTTCCCTGAGCCCCAGGGAAATAAACGGCATCACATTTTGGAAAAAGAGAGCTCCCAGGAATGGAGATGACAGTATTTCAGGGCTGGAAGGGAGCATAAGGTGCTTCGTGGCCAGTCCTCATTAGGCAGAGTGCCAGGGGTCAGGACCTGGGTTCAAGTCTTTGGTCAGCTAAAATCTCAAAATCTGTTTCCTCACCTGCAAAATGGGAAGAAGAATATCTCCTTCCTGGAATTTTTGTATGGATCAAATGTGAAAATGAATGGGAAAGCACTTCATAATATCTAAAGTTCTGAACAGGTTGAGGGGCTGTGGTTGCTGTTGGTAGTACTAGTTATTATCGGAGCGCACGTTTTCTGACCAGTGCCCTGAACTGGTCAGGCTCCTGGGAATAACTGCAGTTCATCGCCTCTGAGCCTGGCAAGCCCTCCTTCCCTTTCTCTCCACCGATACATCCAAATGCTTTCCCCAGGATCTGCTACCTCAGCTCGTGGTGCTTCCATTTCCAGATGCTCAGGAACCTCTGACTAGGAAAAGCTCTTATGATGTCCCATTCTCTCCCTTCCCCTCAGGCAACTGAGACCCAGAGACAGAACTTGCCTGAAGTCACAAAGGGGCAGCACCAGGAAGAGAATGGCTTCATTCCCATGTCTTAAAAAGCTTTCATTCTTTTTGAATTGTCTGTTCACATGTAGAGATCCCTGAGAGGAATCACCATGAGCATCATCAGCTGCCATCACATTATTTACCCATCACGCTCTCAGTGAACCACAAAGCTCTCTGGAAAGGGCCTGAGTATCCTCACAGGTGGCTACATGAGACAGATTGTCTCCCAGCTCCCTTGCCGGCCCGGACAAGGGAGGAGAAGGCATCCAAGCCACAGCCGGTGGGCATGTGGAGAGAATGGTACCTAGGGTAGAGGGGTGAGGAGATGGGGAGGGGGTAGGAAAAGGGAGGAAGAGCTCAGAGGGAAAGAAACGCCCGTCAGGAAAATTCATTCACAAAATCTGCTCCTGGAACTCCTGGTATCATCATTCCACGTCCCAGAGAGCTGATATCCATGCTCTTAGCAGAGCCCCAGGGAAGCATGTACCATCTATGGATGAGGGACCTGAGGCTCAGAGAGAAGAAAACCATCACTTAACTAGGTGTAGGGCCAAAGTCTTCCAGTCATTGTCATCTATGTGCATGTAAAATGGTGCATTCAGTCAATGTCAGCTGACAGCGCAGAAGAAAAACCCATGGTGTGCTGTGGAAAGGTTGAAACGCTCATAATATTTGCTGTCTGAATGGAAAAAAAAACCAGGGTAATGCTGAGGAGACACTGGGACTTCCGACATACTACTTGGGAGTAATCAATCCTGTGCTCTTTAGGGACTGCTAATTATGCATAAGGACCACACCAGGCCCTGAGTTCTTACAGCCACTCCTTATTTTCAAGGCTTTTTTCTCCCCTCCCCCTCATCCCGGGTGTGTAACTTCCACATTTTATTCTCTATTTCTCCGCCCACCCTTCTTCACCTTTGCAAACCTCTCTCCAGGGATGGGTGGGTTTGCCCTCCAGTTGGCATGGGATGTTTGTGCAAGAACAGAAACTTTCCTTTTGGGGGTCCTTCCCTCTTTCATTATTGTGTTCAGCATTCATTAATTCCTCAGATATTTACTGAACATCAATACACCAGACACTCTACTAGCATCTTTTCATAGGATTAATCATTGAAAATTACAGTGTATTATGTTTTTCATAGAGAGCCCGAGAGAAAAAGTTGACCCCCCAAAATCCTAAAGTGAAATAATTTCTAAGCAACAAGGATAGCAGCAAAGAGTCTGAGGTTTTATTAATGTCTTATTATTTATTAATTATATTCCCATCTTAAATTTTCCCTCAGTCACCAGAACAACATCAATAAATGGTAACATTTTCCCGTCTGATGTTTTTAAACCACATTACAAAGGCATGGAGTTTTAATTTCACATGCATTCATTTCTGGGTCTTGGGTTGTTTTTTTTCCCCCTCAAAGCAGATAAATGAGGTTCTAAACTTAGGATAATAAGGCTTAACAGTGAGGCACTTTTTAAAAAGTGAATCATTTCTCAGTTCTCCTTTGCTAATCTCTCTTGGTAACATTAATTATGAGTTTGTGCAGCGTGCCCCAAGGCGAGCACGGCTTTCCCAGGACAATTAAAGTTACTTAATTATTAAAAACTGTGTGTGCTGCTGCCCAGAGAGAAAGAGGCAGCCGGGCCCGGCTCCCACAGCCCCCCACAGAAATGACCGGACACTCTGTGGGAAACTCGGCTCCTTTCCCTCGCCATTGTAATTCTTTCAATATAATCTATGAAAATCCCCTCTGCCGCCACAGCCATCCCCTCCCACCCCGAGGATGAATGATTTAGAGGCCAGTGGCTGCTAATTCCAGCCTGCCGGCCCCTCACAGCCTCAGGGCTGGACTCCAGCTTCTCCAGCCCAGGAGCGGAAGAGGCCCTTGGGCCAGGAGGCCAGAGGAGATGACAGGGCTTCTGACCGGGGTCTCCAGACTAAATGATACCCTTCTGAAAAAGGGCGCTGGGAAACACTGAGCCCTGGGTTTTGAGAGGCTTCCTCTGGGTGCCATTCTTCCCATCTCAGGGGAGCAGACTGCCCCAAAATGTCATCACACATCCCCAAAAAGGCTGGAGGAGAAGGCAGGGTGCTGTGGCCAAGATGCCTTTGTAGCAAACATTACCAAGAGTGGATAGTAATTTTTAACAGCCTTTCTTTCTAGGTGGGTCTGTGAGTGTAGCTGAGTCCCAAGTAGGGAGTGAAGAAACTGGAGGTAGCCCTGGTTCTGCCACCAGTACCCCGAGAGTGACCTTGGGCAAGTTGCTCCCACATACTGAGTCTTGGCTTCATCTTCCCAGGCAGCCTACAACCTCTAGGGGCTTCCAAATTCATATTTCAATAAATCTAACACATCCCTGGAAAAGAAAACTTCAAATTTCCCATTTCACTTTCGATTTTCACTCACTGAGTCAGCAAGCTCCCACTCTGTGCCAGGCCCTATGCTAAGTCTAGGGGTGGAGCAGTGAACAAAACAGAGAAGGACCCCTGCCCTCGTGGAAGTGACAGTTTCTAATCCTATTCATCGTCTTGCCCAGCTCTCTTGTTCTTCACAGGAGGAAACTCAGATGGAGAAGGGAAGAGGCTGATCCTTGGGTTTCTCAGCAAGTCACTGTGGGAAAAGTCAGGACCCAGTCCTCCTGATACCCCGCCCCAGGAGCTTTGGACTCGCCCTGCTACCTGTCTCCTTTCTGTTCCTTTGCTCTCTCCCTTTCCACTATCTTTAGGTCCTCCCCGCCCCCAACTGTCTCTATGGGCTCCAAGACTCTAAGGAAGCATGGTTCAATAGAAATATGCTGGCCACAAATGCATGCCACGAATGTAATTTTAAATTTTCTAGTAACCACATTTTTAAAAAATTAAAAAGAAACAGGTGAAATTAATTTTTATGGTATACTTTATTTAACCAATATAGCCAAAAGATGATCACTTCAACATGCAGTAAATATAAAGAATATTATTTAATATTTAAATGTATTTGTATTGAATCTTCCAATCCAGTGAGTATTTTATATTTACAGTACATCTCAATTCAGATGAGACACATTTCAAGCACTCAGTAGCCACAGGTGGCTCACAGCTGCTACCCTGTACTAGACAGTGCAGGCCTAAGGTCCGTCCCATCTCTATCACTTCTCAAAACCTCCAGGAACACAGGGTTCCCTGTGTGTGCACAGCATGACATGGGAAGGCTGGAGGCTGGCTCCTTAGACATGGCAGGCATTTTCCCCAGTATATTGAAATGTATATGGAATACGATATAGCCAAAAAACAAGACCCTCTTTCTCTTTTTTTTTTTTTTTTTT
>JAQZBX010008561.1:0-36746 GCA_029593785.1 Cabassous unicinctus | reverse complement strand
ATTTGTTACAATTGATGAACACATTTTGGAGCATTGCCACTAAGTGTGCATTATAGTTTACATTGTAGTTTACTCTCTCCTGCACAATTTTTTAAGTTATGACAAGATATATAATGGCCTGTATCTGTCATTGCAATGTCATTCAGGACAATTCCCAAGTCCTGAAAATGCCACCATATTACACCTGTTTTTCCCTCTCCCTCCCCTCAGAACCTCCTGTGGCCACTGCCTCCACATCAATGATAAAAGTTCCATTGTTAGAATCACAATAAGTCCATAGCAGAACACCAGTAAGTCCACTCTAGTCCATCATTCATTCCCAATCCTGAGGATTCTGTGATGGTGATGCCCACTCTGTTTCTAATTGAGAGGGGGCTTAGATCCCAGGGTACAGATGGATGGGACTATCTTGCTTGCAGTTGTAGACACTCTCTGTTCCTTGGGATGGGCATTGTCCATCATCATCTCTGGCAAGACTCTCTTTTATGGACTGATATGAAAAGAGCTCCAAGACATATCAGTAAGTGAAAAGGGCAAGATACAAGCAGTATATATGGAATTCTACCACTTCTGGAAGTATGTTTTTGGTTATTGTTGGGGATTGAATCATGTCCCCCACAAAAGGCATGTTCAAGACCCAACCCCTGGTCCTGTGGGTGTGAACCCATTTGTAAAAGGGTCTTTGAAGATGTCATTAGTTAAGGTGTGCCCAGACTGAGTGAGGATGGCCTTAATCCAATATAGCTGAAGTCTTTATAAGCAGGGAAAACCCAGAGAGAGAAGCCAGAAACTGGAAGGCAAAGGAACCCAGAAGAGAAAGAAGTTTCTGCCGTGTGCATTGCCATGTGACAGAAAAGCCAAGGACCCCCAAAGATTCCCAGCCATCCAGAAGATATCACCCCCGGGAGGAAGCAAGCTTTCTGGCCTCTGAAATCGTGAACCCATAAATCCCTGTTGTTAAACCAACCCATTGCAATGTATTTGTTTAGCAGCTGGGAAATTAAGGCAGTTGTATATGCATAAAATATCTCTGGAAGGATTCCCAAGAAACAAAGAACATTGGTGGTAAACTGGATAGATGGGGAGCAGGGATGGGAGGGGGACTTTTAACTGCACACGTATTTATACATTTTGAATTTTGAAGTGTGTGGATGTTTTACTTATTCAAAAATTAAAGTAGAAACTCTTCAGTTAATAGGCAAACTTGGGGCACACCAGGCCTGATCGGGGGCCCTTAGCTCTGCACAGTACTTGTCTCTATTCCCCATCCCAGTGCATCAGGAGGAGCAAATACAGGTCTCTGTTGTTATTGCTGTTCCACAATAGGAGAGAGAGGCTTGGCAGAGGACCAGGGCAGGAAGGCATGATATCCAGTGACTTTAAAGGGCTCTTTTGTTTCCGGAAAGGCAGTGGTTTCCCCTCAGCATCCCTGCCCCCACCTCGCAGCCCTCGGCCTCTGGGATTCCTTCACCACCTGCTGCAAAAGCATCATTTTTCCCCGGAAGAGCCTCTGGGCTTGAGGTGGAAAAGGGAGGAGGGCACTGGCTGGGAAGGAGCGTCATCCTCCCTTCCCAAAGGGATGTCATTTATTCCCATAATGTCCTTTCCAGAGGCATGTTGCCACCCTGCCAGCTGCCTTCTAAGTCCCAGCATCTCCAACCTGTGAGTGAAACAGAATGACGGAACTAAGAAATAAAGTGTGAGCATGCGTGCACATATGTGTCCACCTGTGTGCATCTGTGACCAGTGCTCTGGCATTCACTCACTCATTCATTCTCTGTTTCTACAAATACTTTTTAAGCACCTACTGTATTCTGGTCACCATGCTTTGCCCTTGGGAGACAGCCAGGAACAAGGTAGACAAGGTTCCTGCCTTCATGGAGCTTCCAGTCTAACAGGAGAAACAGACATGAAATAAAAAATAATTCTCTCCTACCTGTTATGATACATGGAAGGAAAAGTACAGGACATCAGAGCACAGGATCTAGTCTGGAAGGCAGGGAAGATGGCACACAAAACAAGCATTTAAGCTGAGTCTAAGAAATATATAAATCCCGAGATGAGATGTGACACGTGGGCCTTACATGGACATGGGCATGGACCCTACAGAGCTGACTGTTAACTTGCTCTATGTTCTTGAATAAATAACACTCCTTTTTAAAATATTTTTATTTTTAAAAAAATTTGTTTTAAAAAAAATTGCCAAAATTAAGATGCACAAAGAACACCTGCTTATTTTTTTTTTACCCAGATGATTCATCTATTGCTAACATTTTACCCCATTTCCTTTATTGATTGTGCGCTCTCTGTGTATCTTTCTCTCTCTACACATACCCAATTTTTTTCTGAACAATTTGAGGGTACATTGCATACATCATGGCCCTTTACCCCTGAATAACCTCAGAACCACATGCCCTTTTTTTTTTTTAAGGCAGTACCGGGGATTGAACCCAGGACATGGGAGACAGGCCCTCAACCACTGAGCTACATGCGCTCCCCACCACAAGCCCTTTCTGATCTCAGTTTTCTCAGTTACAAAATGGGAAAAATAATCCCCATCCTTCCTACCTCTGAGGTCTGTTACAAGAAGCACATGAGGTCCTGCAGGAGAAAGTCTCAGGCACATGGAGAACCAGCAGAACCATTACAATCATTTTATTAGTCACTCCTTGGAATTTAGAACTGCAAATTAAAGTGTGTTCCCAGAGAAGTGCCCAGGCCTCAGTTTCTCCAGGAGACAGTCTGCTCTTCCAGCCAGGCTGGGAAGGGAGTTTGTTGATGGTGTTTCTCCCCAGCCGCTCCTCTCCGCCTGCTTCATCTCCAGTGGCTTGGGCAGTCCCAAGGGCAGCTGTGGCCAACACTGACAATACTTGCCCACCCCAGGAAGAGCTCCTTCTCGGTGAGATGGAACAGAGCCTGTGCAAAAACTCTCTCCTGGCTGATCAGACCTGCAATCAGGGAGCCAACAAATGCTCACAGAGCACAATAAGCAAGTCTTGGTCTCTCTCAGCAGGGTTCAAAAGCCATTCCCTTAATGAGAACAATAAATTCACAGAGGAAGGGTGGTTGCCCAGCACAAGCAGATGACTCACCCTCCAGGCTTCGCCAGCCCCAGGGGACCACCCCTCTGAGCGTGGGACCTGCAGAATCAATAACTGGACAGGGAAGAGGCCTCAGACCTACCGAACCAGAATTTCTGAGCTCAGGGCCTGGGAATCTGTATTTTTAAAAGCTCTTCCCAGATGATGAGCAACCAGGTTTAGCAACCCCTGGACTAGGTAACCTTTGAGATCGCTGTCAGCGCTGAGACACTTTGATTGAGGGAATAGGAAAGGATTCCTAGAGGTAGAAGATAACACAGACACATTTAAAGGGTGGCACGTTCATCCTTCTCACCCCAGGAATGAACTTGGTAAGAGCTGCTCCAGAGTAGAAACCTCAGGTCCTTTGCACACAGTCTGGGAATCCTGGAAGGAAGTTTGTGTGGCCAAACCTCAGTGAGTGTGGAGGGACATCTTCTAACTCTTCTCACACTTTGGTTCATCCAAACCATCCTGATGTATGCCGCGTTCTGTCTCTGCACCCCAAGTTCTCCCTGAGTCGGGGAGGAGGGGCAAAAGAAAACCAGCAAAGCAGCCACGTTCTGCTCTGGCTGCAGGAAAATGGTGGCGGGCGGGGCCAGCTCACTGGAGCGCAGCTGTGGGCAAGGCCAGGTGCAGGTGCTCGGGGTCAGACTAGAGGGCCCTGCTGTCCTCGCCCCAGTCGGGGAGCAGCACCTCGGGCGGGCGAGGGCTGCGCTCAGCTCTGCTTCTGACTCATTCACCTCCCCTCGGCAGCACGCTGGGGACTTCCCCCTCTGCTCGCCCTGTGAGTGCCTCCCTCCCTCTCTAAGGCAGGCTTATTTTCTTTTCCTCCAGTTACCACACTCCTCCATGGGGTCACTCCATCCCACACTAGGGGCTTCTTCTTGAGTTTCAAGGCAAACACTCGGACCCTGGGGCCCTGTAGCTTTATCCCTCCCATCATTAAACAGTGAGAGTCACAGGGGGGCAAAAACTGTGTCAGATTCAGCTCCCCCCTCCCTTCCCCAGCATGCAGCAGGAGCACAGCAAGCAGATAGAAGGCACTAAGGAGGGAGAGAGGAAGGGAGCCAGGCAGGAGTGAAAGGGAAAGGAGAAGGAGGAAAGGACAAAAGAAAGGAAGGGACGTGGGAAGGGAGGGAGGGAAAGTTGTATCAAGACTGCAATAAAATCCATTCTTACTTGACCCACTGGATCAGAGCTCTCTCCCCCCAAGGCCTGTTCCGGGAAAGTTCCATAGTCAAACCTAGTTCCAAACTACCCCATCACTCTAGGATTTCTCTTGTGAGGGAAGAGTGTGAACTAAGCTAAGAGTGTGAACTATTGGGACTTCATAGATGGTTCTCCAGATGTAAGAAAACACACAGAATGAATAACTGACTGATAGAATGAATAAACACCTCTGAATGTACAAATCTAGCCTATTCCTCAAGACCCAAACCCAAAAGCCACCTCTTCAATGAAGACTTCCTGGATTTCTCCAACTGGAGGTGATTTCTTCCTTCTCTAAAACTACACAGCACTTTATCCATGCTTCTTCAGCTGACAGACTACAGTTTTCTATCACGTGATACAGCCATTTTGTGTACGTAACAGGGGTGATATAAAAAACAGCAAAAGCTTTGGAGGTGGACTTTCCAGGTTCAAATTCCACATCACCCTCTAACTACCTGTGTGAATGTGGAGAAGTTGCTTACTGCTTCTTATCCTCCCTTTCTTCATGAGTAAAATCAGGATAATAACTGCATTGCAGGATTGTTGTAGAGATTAACATTGTGATAGATATTAATAGAATTCACTAATATTTCCAGATTGCCTTTCCTTAATACCCATGGAAGTATTACACTTCTCTGCCCCTGCTTGAAGTTAGATGTGGCAATGTGACTTGCTCTGGCCGATGAAATATGAGCAGAAATGGTGTGTGTCCCTTCTAGGCAGAAGCATTTAAAAACCAGTGCACAGTCCTCTATGCTATCTTCTTCTGCTGCAATGAATCCTAAATACTCATGTTGAGATGGTAGCACTATAAGATGGTAGAACACCCATCAGACTGAATCCCTAAATAGGAACCATGAGAAGATACCTTCCCCCAAGTGAGAAATAAGCATCAGTGAAAAATATAAATTTATTGCTTCCAGTCATTGAGATTTCTGAATGTTTGTTACTGCAGCCTTACCCAACCTATACTGACTAATAAAGTCAAAATGTATGTAGGACCCTTAGAACAGCTCTGTCATATAGTTAAGCGCTTGATAAATATGTCACAATTGAAGAATTCTACAAACAGATATTTGAACAAATGAATGAACTAGTAAATACTTGCAGACTTGAGCTGCTTTCTCTAAGGAGGGTTTGTGATGACTCTTCTGCAAATATCTTATGCAGATGTCACTATTATTGCTTGTGCAATAGGGATGACTGCACTTATGATGTCTTTTCCTGCATACCCAGGGATATAATGCCAACCATGGATTATCTGTCTGGATGCCACCCTGCCACATCTAACTCAGAGTTGGTGGGAGTCAGGATGCTCAGTTCAGGTGTGTTTGCCATGGGAGATCCCATCTGGAGAGGCAAATTCCCAACAAAGTAACTCTGGAAGTCCCGTGAGCCTCCTCATCAACCATAAGACATAATCCATCTGGGAAAGAAGCCAGAGAAGAGGGGATCAGACTGGAACCAGTAGCTGCAGTTCTCCTCTCCTGGAAATGAAGGGGGTTTTGCAGGGAGCTGCTTTAGTACAACCAGGACTGACCAATTGAGGACACATAAACCTCAACTCAGATGGGGCTAAGCATTGACATGGGCAGCCCCCCTCAAGTACATGGGGATTTACAGCTTACCAAGCACTTTCACATCCAGTGACTACTGTTGTCCAGGTAGAAACTTGCTGAGGTCACCTGGATCAGAATCATTATTGCCCCCATTTTACAGAAAAGGAAACCAAAGTTGAGAGCAGGGAGATGAATTATTCAAGACACTCCACAGTGTCTAGAGGAGGTAAATTTAGCCACTGATGTCAGGAGCTTGCTCAGAATATTCCCTTGCCTACCAAAGAGGAGGCCGTGAGCCCTTTTCGACTTTCTTCACATCACTTTAAGGACATCCTTTTTCTTCCTGCTGATACCTACAGCTTGATGAAACAAGCATATGGCATTTTCATCCAAAAGCTCCTCTAAGCCTGTTCCCCACGGCTGTACAGAAAAAAAAAAAAAAAAGCAGAGAGGAGACACCACTCTAGGAACCAATGCAGCAGAGCGGAAGGGAGAGCACACTTCTGAAGCACTGGGTGCCTGGCTCTGCTGAAAGGGTGCTGTGTGCCCCAGAGGAAGCCAGAAGCATGCAGCCAGGTGTGCAATCAGAGTTCCTGCTGGGTGGACTTGAGGCCATGACCAGGAGCTCGCAAGTGTCAAGTCCAAAGAGTGAGGCAAATGGAGCTGGGAGAGCAAATGACAGGTCAGGGGCAGGAGGGTGGGTGGGTGCTGAGAACAGGTCCAGGACACCTGTGGGTGCCGGGGCTCTGCCTTCTGTGGTGTTGGTATGAGTCTGAGGACAGGCATGGTGGCAACAGGGGCCCTGCAGGGCGTCTGGCTACAATTTCCTTTTCTGGCCGATGAAACTAGGTTCCTTGGCTTGCTCTGACATTGAGGTGGTTTTCACGAATGGAAAGCCATTTGATTCTCCATCTCTAGCCCACTAAGGGCTGCAACACATCCAGATTCAGAGTAACCCAACAAGCCCAGGAGCTGTCAGCACCCTGCATCTTTTAATCCCCAGGGGAAGGAAGGCAGTTTACTGCTATGGTCCCGATAAGGAAACCAAGGCTCTACAAATTGAAGGGACTTTCCTAAGTCCCACAGCTAGTAGTAAGTGGAGGAGCTCATAATTGAACCCAGTACTACCTCGCTACAAATCACAGGCTGGTTCTACTGCATTGTGCTGCTGCCCACACTCATAGCAAAGATCCTCCTCGAGCAGGGATTCTTAACCAGGGGTCCGTGGAAAGATTTCAAGGGGTCTGTGAGTTTGAATTGAAACAAAATCAATTTATTATCTTTATTTTCTCTGACCTCTAATTGAAATCTAGCATTTCTTTCACTTATGAATATATGCAATAAACTACAGTAGAATTCATTTCACCTGACTGGCAAAGGGGTCTGTGGAACAAAAAAGGTTAAGAATCCCTGTCCTAGAGCAACAAAGTAACAATCCCCTGGGGTCATTTATGGCTTTGTTGTTGTTGTTGTTTTCAAGTTAGCCACCTACATCAACAGAAAACTAAAAAGGACCAGTGATAAAGGGAAGGCTGCATCTCCTTCCTTTGTCCGAAGAGAATAAACACTAATACCAAGGGCAGTGGTGCAGAAAGCCATTTGCCCCAATGCCCTTGCCAGAGACAAACAGATAACCCTTATTTGCAAGTTTGATTGAATATTAACTCAGCACCCAAGGGCGCTGTCCAATACAAACAAGACAAAGTCCTTGCCTATAGCTTAGGAGCTCAGAACTAAGCAAAAGGAGCCTGGGCACCCACCACTCTGCCTTCCTCACACACTGAGAAAGCCCCTAGACTGGGTCTCTTTCCCTCACCAACACAGAGCTGCGACAAGGTGCAGCACAAGTGCACAGTCCTCACATAAGCTAAATGTCTCCTAACCTGCAGGAGAACCCAGTTTACACCTTATGCCTGCTGGGCACCCATTCCAGGAAGTGGTTTTACTCCTGCATGAGCTGGGACGGGGTGCCACCCACTCTTGCTCCTGACTTCACCCGCTGTGAGCAGGCGAAGACTCAGCGTTATGGCTGTTTTTGAGAGGCAGGGTCCCATTCATTTGGCTGGTTCCGCGTGGGAGCCACATATTCCAGATGCATCCAAGTTTCTGCTCTCTGGTTGCAGACTCTTGGGCCCTGGGTGGTATCTCTACTGCTGCTATCTGCCCACTGGCTGAGAACCGCATCGCCCTGAGCCTAGATCCGCTGTTGCTGTGGACACAGAGAGACGGCGATGGGGGAGCTAGGCAATGACAGATCTCAAGTGGTGCTTGATTAGGGCTTGAGTCATTTCCAAAATATGCTGACATCTTCCCAATTCGCAGTTACCATAGGTGGTCAATGTGTCTTTCCAACTGGATTGTAAAAATAAATGTCATATCTGGAAACCTACGTACCTTCCTTTACTAAATCCCACTACTCGATGTTATGTTGAAGTCTTAGGGAGTAGGACAATGATGTTAGCAATAAACCTCAACCATTAGAGCAGATGAGGAATAATGCTACTACTAATAAAAACTGTCTTCCTCTCAGGTAATTGACAGTGTAAGCAGGACAATAACATCCAAGTGGATGGCCCCAACACTGGATTGGAACATAAAATCAAGAATACATTGGGCCCAAAAGAAGCAAGACAAGCAGCAAGACCTGTCCTGTCTGTACTTAGCAATGAAATGACGTTACGAGCTGCAAACACACCGTTGCCCTATTCCTTGTTAGACCCCAGGCCGAATGGCCACCCCAAAACACCCACATTTTTTCGTAGCCATCTAGACGGACCCTCTCTTCCTGCTCTGCCTCACTTATTCCTACATAAGCTCAATGCCACCACCTCAGTGAAGCCTCTTCTAACCTTCCCAGCTTTGAACTTCATCGAGAATTAAATAGTCCCTCCCTTGTCATCTCCTATTTTGTGCATAGCTGTTTGACAGCATTCACCATGTTTTATTGTACTTAATTATTTTAAAGATCGGACTTTTAGAATATTTTGAATTGTTCCTAAGCCGAGAATATGTTTTGTATACCTTAAATTGCCTTATATAAGTAGTTCAGTAAATGTTTATTGAATGAATTAGTAAGTGACTAGATAAAATACCTTTACAATGATAAAATACTACTTTATTTGATCCTAACAACATCCTTGATGTGGGGAAGAACAAATATTACCTTTGTTTTACAGGTGCAAACAAGATGCAAGGCTCACTCTCATTCACTGACTTAACTCCAGTCTAGAGCAGTGTTTCTCAAACTTTAACGTGCTCAGGAATCTTCTGGGGAACTTGTTAAGATGCAGGTGCTGATTCAGTAGGTCTGGGTGGGGCTCTGGAACCTGAATTTCTAACAAGCTCCCAGGCTGCTGGCACAAGGGCCATTCTTTGAGTGCTACCTACCTAACGGAATGGCTCAGAGAAAGAAAATACCCTCTGAGCTTGGGTATGTAGTAACTCAAGTCTTCCTTAAAACCTTAAGAAGGCTAGATAACATTATGCCCATTTTACAGATGTGGAAACTGAGGGTCAGGGAGACTAAGTGACTTCTCCAAGGTCTAATCCAGGTCTTCTGGCACCAGTTTGGTGCTCCCTCCACTGCCAACCACTGTGCTGCCTGCTGGAAGGATTCAGAGACAAAGGCACCAGGTCCTGTCCTTGGGAAGAGGGTGAGGGCATGAGGGCAGTGCACATGCACCAGGAACTATGGCACAAAGTCGAATGAGAGAGAAGCCAGGAGCAGCCCCAGGAGGGTGAGCATGTGCCAGCCAGATCTTATGCAAAAACATGCCCGGACCTTTTTTCTACCCACAGCCCAATTAGACTGGAGATGGGGGTCTTCTTCCATCAACCCAATCCCTTTAAAAGAGAAGAAAAACAAAACAAAACAGTGGCTTTAGGATTTTTCTTTTAAGCCCTGATCCTCTTCAGTGGAAAGTGCTGCCCTTCTGACCTGTTGATGTAATTGCCATAATTGAAGGTTCCAGGCCCCCATGTGGGTGGACAGGGCCCCATTCATCCATCGGGTCAGCGAAGTGTAAACCTGCTGAGTCCTTCAGATGCCCCGGCCGCAGCCTCCCCTTCCTGCGCCCCCACCATCCCCCCCCAGGCTGGGCTCCCTGAAAGGCAAGGGCAGCCAGGCCCAGCCTGCTCCCTCTCTCCCTCTGGGAATGGTGCCTAATTAAGAGGTCTGTTCTCATCTCCCTGGGACCGACTTAACTCCTCCTGACAGTAATGAGAGCCACACGTGTGGGGCTTGGGGCCTGGGAAGGATGGCCCCCCTGCTGTCTTAGCACCCTATTAAACAGCAAGTCACACACACACAGAGGCATTGCACCTCTGCAGCAATCACCATCAAATCTTTAGACCTGCAAGGAGCCTTAATGATGGTCTGCTCCAATTCTGAAGAAGGGAGGAACCAAAGGGAAGAAATAACTTGCCCAAGGGCAAGCAGTGAGTCAGCACCCCTGGGACTGGCGTGTCCTGTTGCACCTCACAGCACATGCTCCCCAGTAAAGGGTGGGACACTCCATTCTCAGCCCCAGGGCAGCAGGTGTGGGCGGAGGGGGGGCGCTGGGGGCTTGGGGTGGGAGGTGATAGAGTCCCAACTCACAGTTCTGGAGCCACCAGTTTCCTAAGGACCGACCACAGCAGAACAGAAGGGAGAGCAAAGAGCAGGTTCCACCAGAGCTGGGGATTTGGGCGGTCTCGGGGCCACGCTTCGATCACTCCACAAAGTCAGCCTCAGAGTGAGGCAGTCACTGCTGCAGGTGGATTCGCACCTAATCCTGGCCCTCCCTGAAAAGGAACCGGTTTTGGTTTCACTCTCGTGCATTCTTTGCAGTCCCTGTCTAACTTCCTCCTCTCCTACCCACCCACCCCTCTCTCCTGCCCTGCACCCAATTCATTTCTGTCTCCCCCAGAGAGGAATTTGCACAATGCTGGACACGTAGTTGTTTTCAGTAAATAGCCATTAAATATAATAATGATCTAGTCCGTGTTTGTTCCAACTTTGTCATGTTGGGTCATCATTTTAATCACAACTTCTCTTACAGAGAGAGCCAGCAAAACACCCTGATGTGTAGGTAGAGCAGAAATGTTGAAAATATTATGGGCCAAATCTTGGAAATACTGGTCTGTTAAAAGAGATAGTGAGTGAAAGGAACAGAATATTCCAATTCCAGTACAACGATGAGTATCAAGAAAGAAACCAACAATAGCCTGAGTATTAACAGTGTAGTTTGGAGACCTCAGTTCCATCCAGAAGCCCTCTCACGGGCTTCCCTACTCCAGTCTCCTCTTTCCCCAGTCCTCTGTACACACTAGCTATCAGACTGGTGTATCTTACTACTTTTATCATGTCACTCCCCTGCTCAAATGCCTTCAATGGCTCCCCATGTCCTTTTGCATGAAATCTATACTGCCTGCCAGGCCAGTCTGTCTGGCCTTCACTCAACTTCATTTTCCCACTGCTTTTCAGAGCACCCCCACCTCTTGCATCAAGTGGCCTCCTCACCTGGTTCAGGCAGTGTAGGACAGGGGGTGGGGTGAGGGATGAAATTTGGAGCCAGAAAACCTGGTGTGAGTCCCAGATCCACCATTTGACCTCTCTAGTTCTTCATGCATAAAATGGGAGTGACAATAATATCCACTTAAGAGGGTTAAAAGACTTTACAAACTGTAAAAGGCTAAAGGAATATTAGCTGTTCATATCTACTCACCATCATTCCGTCCTTCAGTGCTGCCTTTGATCTCATGACTTACTTTACCAAATCTTCCTCCATGTCCTACACCCAGTGAGACCAACTCAGTTTGGACCACCCCCAGAAAGCCATGCCTGAGGGCTCAAGTGTCACCGGCCCTGGGTTTTAAGCCCTCACTGATAAAGGGCCTTGATTTATTCACTCTATCATGTGCATATTAGTCTTAGCACTCCAAGCTTATAATTATTTACTTGTTTTTAATATAGTTACTGTCTGCCATTTCAGAAATCTGAGGTTGTTTACAATTTAAAAATAAATACATATATAAAAATGGATTTGAGGCAGGTTAGTATAGGGAAAGAGGGGAAGTGGCTGGGAACCGGCAGAGAACATGTCTGTGAGACCCCACCCAGAAACCCCCTGCTACTAAGAACAAAGCTGGAAAGACCCCACCTAGACCCTGGCCACAAGGTCCCATTTGGAACTCTTTCCAGGGTCAAAAGGAAGCCCCGGATAACTCCAAACAACAGGCCTCCCCATTGGCCCCCTGAGAGCTAGCAGGTGGGACAAGCAATCAGAACAGGAAACAGCTGGGGCCCCTCCCCAACATTAGGAAAGAGGAGGAGGAAAGGCGTCTCACCCTGTGGCATGCCCACAACCATGTCTAAGGTTGCGTACTGTTTTCTTTTCTTGTTTCCTAAATGAACTCTTTACTCCCTTGCCTACCCTATGGCGTGTCCTTAAATTCTTTTATGTGACATAGTCAAGAACCTAGAAGCCCAGAACCCAGAATGTTCTTCCAACAGATAAAAATGGAGGGAAATATATATCACTGAGGGAGGAAAGAGACAGTGATGTTAAAGTCTACTGAAATCTGGTTACTCAGTTAAGTACACTTGGGGGTGATCTTTGTTTCGCCCTCTTCACATTTCTACTCTCTGGGGAGGAGGAGGAGTTAATGGGGTGGGTGGGGGCCACACTCACAGAGTTAGGGCCACGTGGTACAGTCACTGCCATTTGCTCTCTTGGTCTCATCAGGGAAGAGCAGGCTCCTGCATCCTGGCCCCTCCTGCACTTCTGTGGTGAGCCACCTGCAGAAGGAAGCAGCCCTGCCTGCCGCCCACCACCACCTGGCAGCATGGCCGCCATGTTCCTGCTCTTTCTGTGTTATTGGCCATCTAGCAACAGGCCCATACTTTGCAGGTCCCAAAGTCCAGCTTGGAGGGAGCAGGAGGTTCCACTCCATTCCCCAATGCAGGGGCTAAAAGAGAGCCCTGCATCTTTAGTTGTCTCCCCATCAATAAAGCTGACACTTGGATGTGCATCTGGCTGGTAGTCCTTGAGCCTACACTTAGTCACCCTAAAGAAGAGAGATCATTTTAGACCCATTTGCTGCCAGCAAGCACAAATGTTCAGGTGGCTTCTTGAAAGCCAAGGCATCATTATTTGTTAAAAATGCAAATATGTAAAGTTAAAGAGGAATATGCCCTGAGATAAGAGACATTGAGTAATATAATGGATGGTGTTTTCAATAATGGTTTGGCAGAAGTTGCCAAAAGTGTTTTTACATGGCCAGTTTTTGTAATAACTCATAATAAAAACTAAGGGCATGGTATTAATTTATAACTCATTTTGAAATGTAAGGGAGCTAAACTAATGCAATTCAAATCTATTACTTTCTTTTCATCCAATCAGATACAAGGAAAGAGTTTAATTTTTGTGTCAATCTTGTTTTTGGCAGAAGATAAAGAGCAGACAATTTAGGATTAGCCTCATGCACTCCCATATGCTATGGAAATGAAAACTGGTGTGACCTTTGGTAAACAATTTGGAAATATATGTTGATAGTCTTAATAATGCTCCTCTCTTTAACTAGCAATTCCTCATACTTTAGATACTACTCTGGCATTCTGTTAAAAAAGTTAGGAGACATACTTGCTGTCTTACCCATGCAACAGGGCATCTCACTTCCACCCAGAAGGGAAATTCACCATTGCTAGTGGGTAGGACCTACCTTTTTCTAGACTCAGAGCTTTGGAAGGTCCTGGACACATTTGGCCATCTCAGTTGAGCTGAAGGCAGAAGCTAGGTTCTTCCCCTTCTGTTTACTCTCCAGTGCTTGAGTGTCAGGGGATTGATGAGTTGTTGGCTTGATTGGTTGATCTACTGATCAGATAGTTCACTAAGGACCAGATAGGTACTTGATACATAGCTACTGAATGGTTGAACAGATGAATGAAACAGATATTGCTCAATTTCTTGCCTGGGAAGTACTGAAATAATGAAAAAGCTCCTAAATATGCTTTGAGGTCCAGCTTGCACTCTCCTTCCTCAGTGGCCCCTGCCCTGACCACCTACCGTCCTTCCTTCCTCTGACAGAAACAGTCCCTCCCGCACCCTCTCCCCTGCCCCACATTCCTTTCTGGCCTTGCACAGGCCACTTCTGTACACCTTGACTCACTATTCCGGCCTTGATATAATTTGTTTACTTGTCTGACTCCCTCACTTGACTCTGAGCTCCTTGGGACAAGGTTTTGCATTTTGTTCTTTTTTTTTTTTTTAAATCAGCCTCCATTGTTAACACACATTCTGGGACATACTCATCCAACATGACACATCATAAAGGACCAGTGGATGTTTGCAAATGAAGGAACAAATGAACACAGGGCAAGGATGTCTCTAGTATCAAGGAGCCTTCCAGCTCTGGGCGAGGTGTCATCTGAGGGCAAGAAGGAGCCATGGGAGAACTACGTTAACACTCACCACATTCCATGGCAATCCATCATTTATTTATTTGTTCCTTCCCTTGAAGACTATAAACATCAGGAAAGCATGGGCTGAGCCTTTTTTATTCGCCCAAATAACCCCAGCCACTCACACAGGGCCATGGAAGGCAGGCAACTGAAAGAATAAAAGACGGCAAGGGAGGCCCAATTTTCTGTTTTGATTCCCTCCGACCACTGTTACTCACTGGGAAAAAGCACATTACATGAAGTGCTGTGCAGGCCCTGTCCCTTCACTGGTCTTTTCTCTCTCTTTTTTTAACTGAGAACTAAAGAGAACCATTGGGATCTGGAGGGGGGCGGGGGGAGGCAGAGAGTTGGGGGTTCTCGCCTCTATTAAAGATGGCCTAGTAACTTTAGAAAGAGCTACCGTAGGTCAACCAAAGAAGCTGCAAAGGAATATGCACCGTCCCAAGCACGTGGCTGAGTGACAGGTAACAGAAACAACTCACCCCAACATTCTCCTTGGAATTGTATGAAAGTGTATGTGTGTCTTTAAACCTCCATATTCATATGATTTGCTTAGAAAAGGCAGGTGGAAACAGCAAAAGAAAGGAGATTACCTGAAGTTTTTAGACAAAATCAGATAGGTGACCTTGAATTTTGCCAAAACATGTCACGGGCTATCCCTTGCTCGGCTCTACATCAGCCAAGGTCTTCAGTTATAAATAAATTTATAATATATGGAACCCCGAGCCTCTCCCTGGAAGCCAGACTTCCTTGCTCCCTCACTAGCTTCCACTCACTAGAAACAGCCTTTGTGATGTAGCAGACTAAACACACCCTAAAGCGATCATTCTCCAACTTCAGTGTCTGTAAGAATCAGCGTGCAGATTCCGGGACGCATTCTAGAGATGCTGACTCAGTAGGTTTGGGTGCAACCCCAGAACCTGCATTTTTAACAAGGTGCCTAAGACCTGCGCTTTGAAAATCACTAGGCCCCTAGGCCACTGGTCGAGTTCTCCTCTTCCCCCTAATTCTCTCAGATCCCTGGACAGACATCTTTTAGACACTAATGTCCCTGAGTTGTGACATTGTCTTTATTTTCCAGTACATGGCCCAGTGCATGGCCCATAGCAGGCATTCGAAAATATCTGTCAAGTGTATGAATGAATGAATGAGCGAATGAATTTACTATCACCACAGAATAATGACTTCCCTTTCAGTTTTCCCCCAATTCTTCCAACTCTAACTTGAGGAAACTATCTCTCTATTCAAAGTCAGTTTTCATTCTCCTTGTCTCGGTGGGAATTCTTTCAGAGTCAGTGCCTGGTGAAAAGAGGTGAAAAGCAGTCGTGAAAAGTGGTTTCACAAATTCAACCTCAGGGACATACTCCGGTTATCTGCTAAAGGCCAGGGGAGATGATTTGCCAGTCACCAGCATTTGAGTATTGCTTCTCTGGGCTCCAGGCAGGAGAAATGGCATCAGGGAAGGGAAGCAGATGAGTTTCCCACATCTAGGTACTGAATGAAGCCTTGGGCTGAAAATCAGATAGGGAGGTTAATGGTGAATATTGGAGTAAAACACTGTAAGCTCCTTCTTTCTTTCCCCATACGCATCTTCCATTCTTAAGGTTGAAGGAAAAAAGACCCCTTTTCCCCTTCGTGCAAGACAACCCCAGGCTTAATCAGATCCTAAAACCGCTGTCACCCACGGTGTTGTAAGCTCAGCAACAGTGATCAGGTTAGGTGTTTAGAATAGTATGATGTAAGTCGGGTTTGTGATGAAAGAGTCGCTGACAGACACTGCAAGCCGACACCATGAGAACAGCTCGGGGTATGAGGTCATTCCTCCAACAGGTAGGCCGATCTGTGTGTTTAGCCCTGACATCCGATGCCCCGCCAGTTATTCAATAACCGAAATGAGGCGGGTCTACAAATGCCTGGATCTCCATGGGGATGGAGGGGAGGGGCCGCGCTGCCCGTCTGCCAGACTGTGGGTTTAATCAAGGGCATCCGAGGAGAAGGCCAGGCTGGAAACCTGCCCCAGGAGGATGGATCCATGAAACAAAAAGCGAAAAAGATATTCGGAGGCAAGTGGCGTCCTATCTGCAGAGAGGGGGAAAAAATGATCCTGCGTCAACTTTCACCCAGACAATCCCGCCCCACTCCTAGAGGGGAAGGTGAAACTCACTGCCACTAGATTGAACAAATGTCAAACCCAGCAAATTTGCTTGTTTTTGTTTTTTTTTTTCAATGTATAACTTTTTATTTTAAAATAACTTTGAACATACAGGACAGTTACAAAAATTATACACAACCCATAGAGAGAACTTCAACATACCCCCACCCAACTACCCACATCCACCAAATTTTAATATTTTCCCACATTGCTGTATCAGTCCCTCTCTCTCTCCCCATCCCACTATCTGTCTACTTATCTATTTTCTAAACATTTGAGAGTAGACTGTATACATTACTGTCCCTGAACACTTCATGCTTCCATGTTCATTTCCTAAGAACAAGGAAATTCACATATGTAACCACGCTAAGTACATTTATATCAAGCTCAATAAATTTAACATTGATATGAAGCATTCATTCTATATCCCAATTTTTACATATGTTCCAATAATGTCCTTTTGGTCATTTTCTCCTCCATTATTAGATCCAATACGGTATCATGCCTTGCATTTGGTTGGTATTTCTTTACTCTTTTTTTTTTTTCATTGTGGAAATATATGTACAACATGAACTTTCCATCTGAGCCTTTCCCTAGCATATAATTCATTAGGATTGATCACATTCACAACGATGTGCTGTGCTTACCACCATCCATTACCAGAACTTTCCCATCACCCAAAACAGAAGCCCTGTACCCATTATACATTAATTACCCCCTCCTCCTCACCCCTCCTGCCCCTGGCAACCTATACCATACTTCCTTAAATACAAGTTTTTATCACTCTGGAATGAATGCCTCAGAGTGCAAGTGCTAGGTCATAAGGTATTTTCATACAGCAAATTAAGAAACTGCTTTCTAGAATGGCTATACTATTTTATATTGCCACCAACAATATGAAAGTGAACGTGTACCTGTGCAGATTGGCTGCTATGGATGTTATCACTATTTTGTTGTTGCTGTTGTTGTTGTTAGAGAAATTGTGAGTTTACAAAGCAATCATGCACACCATACAGGATTCCCATTCATCGCCCCACCACCACCTCGCATTGTTGCAGAACATTTGTTACAATTGATGAAAGAACATCATGAAAATATTACTGCTAACTATAGTCCGTAGCTTACATTTGGGGTGTTTTCCCACAAACCATCCTATTATTAACACCATGTATTAGTCTTGTACATTTGTTATAGTTTGTTAGAGAATGTTCTCATATTTGTGCTGTTAACCACCGTCCATCATCCACCAGGAGGCTCACTGTGTCATACAGTCCCATGCCTTGTACAGTCCATCCAAATTGTACACTCAGTGGCTCTCATTTTCATCACTGAGTTGTGCTGTCATCACCTCAGATAATTTTAGAACACTTTCATTACTCCAAAAGGAAAAATCCCATACCCTCTTATACCCACATATTGTTGACCCTGAGCATTGATATAGTACCTTCTTTGCCATTGCTGGAAAATTATTACAGATTGAACAAATATCACACTCAGGAAATTTGCTTTTTTAAAAAGATCAGAGAGTGGGGCTGTCGGTGAATCATTTTTCTATTTGTTTAGGAGTTTTTTTGTTTATTGTTTGGTTTATTTCTTTTACTACCCAATACATGATTCACACATGACCCAACATGTAAAGGTTTTACAGATTTAAATACATGAAATATTTTGATGAGAAACTGTATTTAATGCTTCAGAAAAGTAAGTGCAGGCCAATCATAGTTGTAGATTTTCTTTGAAGCATAATTTTGGGGGTGGAGAGGTGGCGTGACAACCCCCAAGAGCTGCAATCAGTCTGGCTCATAAAGGGAAAGTACTGAGCCCACAGCCTCCACATAGCTCCTCTCAGCCCTGGGAAAGCCCTTTTGCATCAAGCAGGGCTTCTGACACATCAGCAATTCCTTCCAAAGAGGAAGGAATTCTCTGTCAATTCTTTCAGCAGATGTTTACTAAGCACCTGCTAAGTGTCCTGCATAGGCTGCTGGTGGGCAAGAGAGATAAGACAAGGTTGCAATTAGGAGACCTGTCCCAGGCAGCCTTGGCACCAGGTTCCACACACTCACAATTAGTTGTGGAATTGGGTTGCAAGGAGCCTTTTGGAAGAGAGAAGCAAGCACACAAATGATTAAAGAGCACATTAGAAGAGACAAAGCCCAAAAGTCAGGGAGTCATAAGGGAAGAATCATAGGATTTGGAGCTGGTAAGGATTTCTGAGAGCACCTTAGTTGGTAGTTTTCAAACTTAAACACAAAAATCAACGGAATACTTTCTTTGAACAAAATATCATGAGGACACTGTGTGAAAAGGCAAAAGTGAAGCTGCTGTTAACAGTGAATGATGAGAAGTCTGGCTCAACACCACCTCCAGGCCCTAACCTCCCATCCCCTGGGGGGCGGGGGTAACACCTCAAGGCATGGCTTGAAAACTATGAGACTACCAATGGGGAAACTGAGGCCCAGACAGGTGGCACCAAGTACCTTCTTCAGGCCTGTACACTGTGTGTCTATTGCAGAGGCAGGACTAGAACCTGAGTGCTTCTCTGACTTCCAGTCAAAGCTTTCTACACTAGCCCATGTTCTTGGGGGTAAAATGGACAAGAAGATGAGTTTCGTGCCCTCTGGACAGACTTTCCTTTCTCGTGCTGAAATTCTCTTCCCCCAAGTGCTCTGGCTTGGTCTTGTCTGGTGGCAGGGGAAATGACAACATGTCCTCCAGCCCAGTGTTAGTGTGGCTACAAATAGGCTTCCTAATTGTGCTTCCATCCTGCCACTTCCTTGCTCTGTAACCCTGATGAATCCTTCTCACCCAAAAAGAAATGCCCCAACTCAATTTGAGACACTTTAGAAATTTGTGCCCAAAGGACAACATCTGATGCCAGGTTTCTTAGCTCAACCAACTCAACCCTGGGAGAACTTTCCAAGGAGGCCAGGCTCTCCTGGTGAGATGTATTGAGGTGTCCTGTCAACATCTTAGGTCAATTTGGCCTTCATCTGTTAAAGTTACTCTCCAAAGACTTACTACAACCTTCGAGGAAAGGAACTCTGTTGTCATTGTTCTGCCAGTGAAAGGAAGGGCAGTAGTTTCAAGAAATCTCCAAGGGTGGCACTTCTTGGCATAATGATGGGCCTTGACCTTTGTATCTGCAGACATCTAAGCTCATATCCGGACCTGCTACTTACTAGCTGGGGGACTTGGATCCAATCTCTTGATTATTTCTGAGCCTGTCTCACACCTATAAATGGAGGTTTATTCAACATCCATTCAACAAAGATACCATGAGCTCCTACCGTGTGCCAGCTGTAGTGTGTTACTGTGGTAAAGTTTGCCCCTCTCTACCTCAGAGGTTGTTGTGAGGCTCAAACCAGTAGGTGTATGAAAGTGGCTTATAAATGGTCATGATATGTAAGTATTTGCTTGAAGACTCTCATACAGTCCTTTATTTTTCAGCATGTCCTTCATTCCTCCAGATGCTCATTCTCTTATTTTATGCCAAAATAAGATGATTAGCTCTCATTTTTTCATGATTTTCCATCACACCACCCATTTTGAGGGTTAAATCGGCACCTAAAAACCCACGTCCAGGCAGTCTTCAATATTCTTTTTAAAATGGTGGATGAACAGAGGATGGATGAACGCCGCGTGGTAGCTGAGCCAGAGATTGATGCCCAAGGGCTGCCGGACACCACCAGAAGCCGGGAGGGAGGCACGGAACAGGTTTTTCTCTACAGACCTCCGAGGAGCAAGGCTCTTCCCACACCTTGATTTCGGACTTCTAGTCTCCAGAATTGTGAGACAATTCCAGTTGATACTAGAAAGAAAGAGAGAAAGAGAGAAAGAGAAAGAGAGAGAGAGAAAGGGAGGGAGGCAGGGAGGGAGGGAGGGAGGGAAAATAAGAAAGAAAAAAGGGGAAAAAGGGTGAATGGCCGGGCTTTGCCTTATTCACCTGTCTTGGCTTCCTGGCTGCTAAAGCAAATACCACACAATCGCTGGCTACACACAATGGGGATGTATTGGCTCACGGTTTTGAGGCTAGGAGAAGCCCAAAACTGAGGCACCAACAAGGAGATGCTTTCTCTTTCCTGGAAGACTGTGGCATTCTGGGCCTGGCTACCAGCCCCCCTTGGGGTTCCTTGGCTTTTCCGTCACATGGCGATGTCCCCCCCTTTCTCTTCCAGGTTCTGCTGACTTCCACCTCTAGCTTTTGTGACTTCAGCCTGTGGCCTTTCCCATAAGGCCTCCAAGAATAGGATTAAGACCTAACCTGATTTAGTTGGTCACATATTAACACCAAAATAACATTTTCAAAAGACCCTATTTACAATGGGTTCACACCCACAGAAATAGATTAAGAACATGATTTTTTCTGGGGTGCATAACTCAATCTACTGTATCACCCTATTTCCCCAGCAGGCATGCAGTAGGTGCTCAGTAAATATGTTGAATGAATGAATGAGGAAAACTTGCTTTCAAAGAGGATGATTAGTAGAATGAGAATCGGAAGGAAGGAAAGCATTTCCATTTGTTCATTTTGATCATTTCCCAAGAGCCCAGCATATACTCTGTTACTCTCTTCCTAGAGCAAATGACTCGAGGTTGCAAGTGTCCCTCTCTGGCTTTTGCATGAGAACCCTCCCACCCTCCCATCTTGTGGTCATTGTGTACTGTCCAGCAGCCAGGCTGGACTCCAGGCACTCTGTCTCCAGATATCTTCCCACTACACGAGTTACACAAAAGGGATTGGGCAATGTGTGTGTCCTCTGCCACCCTCATGCAAACTGCCAGGGCCACAAGGAGTATTTTCATGCAGCCTCTCACCCCTTTCTTTCTTTTTTCTTTTAAGCTTCTTCTCGTGATAAAAGCTGAAGCAAATTGAAATTGGCAGCTCTGCGGTCTTCAAGCAATAGGAAACATAGTAGAGATCATGTGAACCACATTTTTTAAAACTGAAAAAAAAAAAATCTAATCTTGCCTCAATAAAAATGACATCATGTCACTGTAATCGGCAGGGGGAAAGGCTTGAAAGTTGCTGGCAGTGGCCCAGCAGAGTTCAGGGGTTATGTTGGCTGAACTGAATTCCCACGGGAAAGGTAGATGGAGAGGACTGCCTTTCAGGTGAGCCACTGAGGCCTGTCAGGTACAAGGAGGAGCGGAGAAGAATGATAAAGCACAACCTGAAATCTCACTGTAATCTCCGGCACTGCTATTATATCAGCTCAGGGGCTGGTTTCCTCCACCCCTTTTCTCCCCCCTGCCTCTCTCCCTGGCATAGCTTTTGGCCGTGCTCCTTTCTCCGGCTGACGGACTTTGAGGGAGGATGAGACAAGAGCCAACCAGGGAAATCTTGATGATTTCAACTCTCCCTGTGAGGGCACAGTCCTGGAGCCAAGGAGGGCGGACCACATGCCCCAATTCCACCCGAGTGTGGAGCCTTTGCAAACTCACCCCTCTGTGGTCCAAGCCAAAGAAAACAACACAAATGGCAGTTTGGCCAGGCTGCAGTGGCTGTCCCTCAGGCTGGTTTAGCCTTGGAGGCACAGTGTCAGGGGCTCGTGTTCACAGGGTCTCAGTTTACCTTCGCTTGGTACTCACCACCTGCTACCAGCCATTGACTGTCCATTAGCAATCCCTGGATGGGTCGAGAAAGAACAAGTAAGAGTGACCACCTCTGGACTTGGGGGGATAAAGGCACAGAGGAAATGGTTATTTTTCAGGGTCTACCCTTTTGTGCTGCTCAATATTTTTAACCATATGAATTTTTTTAAGTTAAACAAATCAATAGATTGAGAGGCAAAATCCATGATCAGCAAATGTACCCTCCAGGATGCCTGCCTCTCCCTGCATCCCTTGTCTGACTTCTCAAGGGAACACAGGCCCCAGAGTAGCACAACAAAATGAAACCTGGAACTTCAATTTTACTTGAAGCGTTGGGCAGAAGGAGAAGCAGAAATGTTATTTTTATATTAAAAGACGGATGTATATGGAGTATAATGCAAAATGTGCACGGATGATTAAAAGGAAACATTTTTATCCAATCAACAAAAACTGTTACTACTTGCCATATATCAACAAGCCAACCACCCGGCTGATGCACTCAGGGCTGGTTCTTGTTCAAGGGACCCTGCGGCTGTTTGAGGCCATGACTGCCTCCAGGGGCCGCACACATGAAGCAGAGCCCAGTTAATGTCCCTGACCAAGAGGGCGGGTGTCTGGAGAGCTAGACTGGGCAGTGGCAGAGCTGAGCCTTGGAGGATGGGAAGGACCTTGCCTGGCAGAGGGCACCGAGGGGTGGGAAACCGTGTAAGCAAAGGTTGGCGGTGGGTTGGCCTGAGCAGAAGGTTGGCCCTGGGGCAGAGAGAAGTGTGTGGTGTGCAGTGGGTGCAGGGGGATTACAGAAGGCTCCTAGGAAGGGCCACAGAGTTTAGACTCAGTGTGGCAGGCCAGTGCTGCTCAAACCTGTCCCGAAGTCCCTCTTCAAGGCGCAGGAGAAAGGACACAGGCAGGCCCTGGGAGTTCAGGAGGTGGCCTGGAGAGGCTGGCCACAAGGGAGACCTTCCTTAGCAATGTTAGCTCTATCTTAAAAATACATCCAAATTGGACCCTTTCTCACCATCTCTCTGCTACCATTCTGGTCCAGGCTGACTTCATTTCTTACCTGGACTAATGTCAGTTTCCTAACTGGCCTCCCTGCTTCCATCCTTGCCTACCTACCTCCAGTGCATTCTCCACAAAGCAGCCAAAGTGGTCCTTTAAAATAGGAATCCAATCATGTGACCCCTGTGCTCAGAACCCTGCACCTGCTCCCACTTCCCTCAGAGCCACCGCCAGGTCCTGACCTTGGGCCCAGGGCCCTGCCCCATCTGGCCCTGTCCCTCCCTGGCTGGTCTCCCTCTGACTCCTCTTCCCCTCACTCACTTTGGTGAAAATAGAAGAGAGCAGAGAGTGAAACCCCAGGGAAGGAGTGACAGGTAAAGACAGGTAAAGAGATGTTCTTGCAAATGACTGATATGGAGTGGCCAGAGAGGTGGGAGAGAAAGCGAATGTACAATGACATGGAAACCAGGGTGAAGAGTGGCCTCAAACCTATCAGCAAGTGAAAGGAAAAGTCCCTAAAACTCAACAGCCCCAGTCTTGGCCATTCTACACAATCTCTATTCTATGGGAGAAAGTAGTGGGTCCACATGTGGTATCAAAGACTGAGAGTCCGCGTTATCTCCATTTTTACTCAAAGGCCTCAGTAGATGTAGGTGCTATTTTTATCTTCCCTTTCATTTATTGTCTCAGAGTAAACACTTGTGATTCATAAATGCCTGAAGAGTGAATCAGTATTCTCCTGTTCAAACCAGTAGAGGCCACATCAAACAATAGCCTACAAGGTATTATTAATCATTAAATAGGAGCATATAGGAACACTCAGGCAAGGGAGCCATTTTTCTTTTCTTTCCTGTCTTCTTCTTCTTCTTTTTTTTTTTTAAGGAAATTAACAAAGAGCAAACCTTACCTTTGACCTATTCAGAAAACAAATTGTTTGGTTTTTTTTTACCATTCAAGATTTAGTCAAATTCAAGGCCTAAAGGCAAATATTTAAGGTCTTGGTGTCTTCCTTCAGCCATTAAACAAAGCCCTAGATTTCACATTGTATCGCTCACTTTTCCACATTCCCATGCCCATGGACAAAATGATGCTCTCACCCACAATTGGTAGATGCAAGTGTCCATGGTAAAATTGCTACCCTCCTCCCTGCATAATCTTTCAAGGTTCCACTGGCCGCACAGCCTATGATTCATAAAAGACCCTGAAGCTTTGGGTTCTACAAATACGTATGGAAGAATTTATCAGAGTGGTTGCCTCTCCATTTCTTCAAGAACATATTAATGTCTTATGAATTTTTAGATAAATGGGGAACCTATTGTACACGTCAGAGATACATACACAGTAACGATACAAGTAGCGAAGAACCGGTACTGTATTTAAATGGGCCAGGCAGGGAAGCAGGTGTGGATCAGTGGATAGAGCCCCCGTTTACCATATGGGAGGCCCCGGGTTCGCTTCCCGCGGTCTTCTTGTGAGGGCAGGCCGGCTTGCGCGGCGCCGTGGGCTGATGCGGCAAGACCTCACAGCAAGGGGGAGATAAGCAGACACAGAGAAGACACGCAGCGAATGGACACAGCAGCACAAGCAGCAAGGGGGGGATAAATAAAATAAATAAATCTTAAAAATAAATAAATAAATAAATAAATAAATAGGCCAGGCAATGTTCTGAGCACATTACATGTGTCGATTCTCATAACAATCTTATAAGATAGTCCTATGCCCCCCCCCCACATTTAACAGGTGAGTTAACTGAGGCACAGAATGGTTATGCCACACAGCTGGAAAAAGAACAAGCTGGGACAGGAACCCAAGTGCTCTGGCTCCAGAGTCCGCTTTTTGCCACTCAACGACACTTTTTCCTGAACATATATGTAGACATATGTTCAACATTCCTGACAGAAATAATTGTCAGGCCAGTCAAATCTCAGCTGTAAAACACACAGAGGAAGGTGCTATTTAAACATAAGGGGCCATTACACCTAGGTTTTATAGGCCCCTTTATCGATATCACTCAGCATCATAAAACAACAGGTGTGTTGGGGTACTCTTTTTGTGTGCTGTATTTACACCTATTTAACTCCAGTGTGTCTGGGTATGATAACTATTTACTTCTTGGTTATCCAGAGCCTTCCATGAGGAGCTGACATGGAAAGGAGTGAGGGCAGGAGAAGAGGTAAGCAGTGGCCTTCTTCCCTCAGGTCCACTTACTGAGCTTGTGTACTGCCTGGCCGACTGCCCACCAGACTCACCAGTTCAAGGAGTCCTCCTTCTCATTTTCTTTTACAGTTTTCCAGAAGCACCAGTGAGTCCCCACTAGGCTTTTTCCCCCTTTCCATCTGCTGCCCGGTGGTGGTACCTGTCTGCTTAAATCTTACTTATTAACTATACATTGATATGGCAGACAGCAATTGCAGTAGAATTGTTTGGGAGCTCAGTATCTCACTTCTTCCCACGTACCTTACCCTGGGAATTGCTTTGTACTTGTATATTGCCATGTGGTAGTTTGTCTTTAATAACCATCAATAAAGATAGGCCCATGAAAACATGGACAGCCACAGGCTCCTCTAATTTCGCCTGATTGCAACAGAGCAGAGCTGTCTGTGGGGGGGATCCTGGCTACCCAGAGGTGGTCACCAGGTGAGGTCCAAATAAGCCCACTCTTTTGATTCAGAAACCAAAGAAATTTTGGAAAAATATGTTGCTCCTCTGCTTATTACCACTGAATTGCTAATAAGTCCTATTAAGTCTAAATCCATTCATGCATTTATTCTCCAAATATTTGGGGGTGTCTACTCTGTGAAAAAGTATTATTCTAGACACCCTACACCATGAGGAATTTCATACCTTCTTTATTGGACAAGCAATAGAGATGAAGGATATGGGAGGTACTAAAGGGGAATTTTTTAATAACATAAACATGGGATGTGATAGCTCTGCACAGATGAATAACATTTAAATAACAGGCAGGGAGAGAGGTAACTAAGAATAGGTGTATAGTTTTGCCTTGTACATAGTAGGTGCTCAAAAACAGTCATCAAATTGAATTAAGTTAAAAAGACTATCAGAAATTGCTTTTTACTCCTGACTGTATTGTCTATCAACACAGTTTCCCTCAAGACAAAGAAAAACAAGCTGGGAGCCCCCACACACACACACTCCAGATGACAGGTAGTTCTAGACTCCAAGGCTAGGTCTGTCCCAGGTGCCAGGACTTTGAGGGCAGGTGAGGAGGGCATAGAGGGTTAAACAGTCACCAAGGACAAGAAGATCAAATACTTAAAGAACTTAAGTGCTTGGGTCCCTACGTGACTGGGGGAGCCTGTTGAGACAAAGGCCACAGCTGGATACGTTTATGATAGGTTGCGCAGCTTGGCAACCTCTCCTGGGGAGTCAGCAATGCTCTGGGACTTTATCAGGAGACCTCTCATCAGGTCAGGCAAGCCTGCCACACACCAGCATGTTATAACAGAGCTCTCCTTCCATGGTTCCTCTCAGGTTTCAGTTAAGGCTGCTCTGTTGCAGTCCATTTCTGCAAAAAGAGAAATTCCCTTTCCCTACCTAGCACAATGTCTACACGTGGGGGTGGGGGTGGGGTGGGGGCGAGGAAATGCAAAATGAACTCCATTAGGTAGGTGGTTGCTCAGAGTGGTTTGGGAACTACAGGGATTAACCCTTGTTCCTTTCCCTGGAGCTCCAAGGATTCCGTGTGCTTGCCCCTCTTCTTTATTCTGAGCTACCCCACCACCTCCTTTCCTGAACCGCCGCCCCCAAGCTGGCCACAGAACAGGATGCAGGCTGTCCCATTGACCTGGTTCCCTGCCATCACCTCTAGCAAGCCCACAAGCCTTTCCAGCCTAAGAGATTTTACGTTATGCCTATAGCAATACAAAGAGTATAGAACAAACAGCTAACTGAAGTGATGCAGGTTTCAGAATTCTTTAAAGGCCCTTGGTCACATACCTGGCATGCCTCCCATTCTGAGTTCTTCCCAGAGAACCTCTCGGAGGGCACTGGATGCTGAACTAAGCAGCTCAACCCTTAGCCCGGGGGAGACTATGGACATTGCCTTTCTGTGCTCTTTCTAAAACCTGCTCAGTCATCTTCTTGCTAAATGAGATGCCTTGCCCCCACTTCTGCCTCCTTCCTCAAGAAAGGACCTTCCCTCCTTGCCCCTGCCCCAAAGATGTGTCCTCTGGATTACTGACATTCTATACCAAATTGGCAGCCATTCTCCTTGTGCCTTCTGCTCCGACTCCTGGAAATCTTACTCTTGCTTGTGGCTTCCCTTGAGAAAGGAAAGTCAGTTCTCTTCTGTCCTCTAAGCTCCCTGTCCTGCCTTGTCTTTCTAAAAGCACTGTCTTCCAGAAATCTTTTCTATACTATCTCCTGTGCCTCCTATAGCTCATGACATAGCCAAATGTCTCCTGCTCTGACTGCATGAATCCTCTCCCCCTCCTTCCCGGGCCTCTCACCAAAGCCCTTCCCATCTAGATCATAAGGCTATAGGAGGGCAAAATGCTGTAATGGACTAGAAAGTACCTGTTAACTGGCAAGTGTGGCAAGGGGGGACACGTTCCTCCAACTCTAGAAGAAACCAGAAGGTCCCAACCATGCTAAAATTACCAGAGTCTTGAGCCACAGCTGTGGCAGTTGCTTGGACTCTGGACACATGGCCCCTGCAGGTGTCTTCCCATCTTCTAGAACTCAAAAATCAATACCTCTCCTTTCCTAGAGAGTATAGGGTGAAGAACAAATCCAGGAATCTCAGTGCAGCCAGCGTGGAATTTAACTGTGCTCTGTGAAGCACATGCCCTGTGACACCCCAAAATCACTCTCACCTCAGTTTTCTCAGCTGTAAAATTCATCTTTGGTCATAATGTTAGTCACTTGCTGTAGATGATATTTCAAAATGTTCTTCCCCTAGAACATGGTGGCGAGAATTTCTAGACTGGTGGTCAGGAAACTCGAGCTCTGAGCAAGCCACTTCTTCCTGGGCTCAATTTCCCCATTAGTGAAATGAGAAGAGTGATTCAGAGGCCTCTTAGGTGCCTTCCCCTGCTCCATCCTCCCACCTCCACCCCACATTCTATCATCCATGAGACAACGCAAGGATGCTAATGATGAGGATTTTAATTAAAAATGTGTTGTATACATTCACCCCCTATCACCTAAGCCCCATGTTTTACTCACATGGTTTCTCTGCCTAGCTGAGGTTATTTTTGTTTTGTTCTTTAACTTCTGGAGAAATGTGGTCTGATGTCACAATTTGAGCAGCTATTAGCAAGCCAAAAAACTGCAGGCCCTAGGTTTAAAGGGGCTAGGCTTCACCCCACATTCCTGAGCCTTCTGGGGCTGGAAGGGACCCGGGCCTGCCCACACATGCCCAAGTCCCAGCGCAGCTCCTAGCAGTTATGCGCAGGGTGCAAGTCTGCCTCCCTGTGATCCCTGGGAAACGCCCTCATCATCCCAGGGCTTGCAGGCTGCCTCACCGCAGCCCTGCTCCGAGGTTAGCTAAGAGCCTCCCCACCTCCGCTGCTGTGGCTGGGCCAAATGTGTGAGGTAAGCCATTGCAGGGCACCCCGCCCCCGCCCCATTGGGAAAGGCTTTCCTGGCAACCATCCTCCTTCAGGGCCCATTAGAAGCGTGCACTTTCCCTTGGTGTCACTGGCTCCAGTCAAGTTTTTCAGTGGGGAGGGGATTCAAAAAGCATTACAGGCCAGCTATTAGTCAATTCTGAAAGCTTCTGTTTTCCACCCCCATCCCCAGTTTGCAGTGTGAGGTCCCAGCTTGGCCAGAAACCAACAGGCATTCTGTTCAGAAGTAGCGACTTATTTTTATCAAAGATGGAATGCAGAATTGCAGTTGTTTCTGATGCCTCTGCACAGCAACCAGGGCTCTAGCACCAAGCATTTCTGAATCCTCTTCTCAGTGTAGACACTTTGCCCTCTTGCCTATTTCTTTCACCATCTAAAAACTGGGTGCAGAGCAGCTCAAGTGCCTTAGAAGTTTAAGAGAGAGAGAGAGAGACAGAAAGAGAGAAAGGAGAAATTGAAAGTATCTTTATTAAAGTGCCTATTTTAAATCCAGGCTTTGGTGGTAATCACAAGTCTATGATCCCCACCCTTGATTTAGCCAGGAACCAAAGCATGGTAGTGAGGTGCAAAGAGCTCTGAGCAGGCTTCTAACCTGGCCCTGGCCTAATGCTGCTATGGGCCCTTGAGCAAGTCCCTTTCCCTCTCTGAGGCTTACAGGACCCACTTGTAAGAGGAGATTGTCTGGATCAGCTTTCCTTAACCTTTTTTGGTCACAGAAAGTTTTGAGACTCCAGATTCTGCTAAGAGCTACAGCCCTTTTTCTCAGGGGAAAGAAAAATACATTTATCCATTTATTCAAAAAGTATTTATTTAGCTCCTACAATTTTGAATCCCATTTGAAGGTTTTATAGCAGGGGTTCTTAACAAGGGGTCCCTGAGCTTGAAATGAAATAAAAAAAAAACATTCTTGTGGGAACGTGTTGGTGCAGGTGCAATGTATTTATTAAATAATACACAGTACAGTGTGGACTTAGGGGTCCATGTTTTTTTGTTGTTGTTGTTTTTAAGATTTTTATTTTTATTTATTTGTTTATCCCCCCCCTTGCTGCTTGTGCTTGCTGTGTCCATTCGCTGTGTGTCTTCTCCGTGTCTGCTTATCTTCCCCTTGCTGTGAGGTCCCGCTGCATCAGCCCTTAGCGCCGCGGTGGGAGGCAGGCCGGCCTGCCCTCACAAGGAGGCCCCGGGAAGCGAACCCGGGGCCTCCCATATGGTAAACGGGGGCTCTATGGACTGAGCCACTCCCACTTCCCGGGGTCCATGGTTTTCACCTGACTGGCAAAGGGGTCCGTGGAACTAAAAAGGTTAAACACCCCTGTTTTATAGGCTCCCTGGTGGTTCACCGGTGAATCCCGAGGTCAGGAACCCTAGTTATGAATTCTATTGCCATGGGCAATGTGATCTTATCTAGAAAGACCACAATAATGATTCTAGCAAAGGATCAAAAACAAGCAGTCAGGCAGATGCCAGAGAAACGAAGCAGAGTGGCCATCATTCTGAAGGTGAATGCCGGCTTCCTCCCCTCCCCGGTGCCCTCTCCCGGCACGCGCGCAAGAGGACCAACACGCGCGCACCACGACTTGGAATGTGCTGTTTCTGGGCACGCGGACTGCCTGGAGCTGGCTGCAGCCCTGAAGAGACTGACAAACATGCCTCTTCTATCCGGGGCTTTATTTTTCTCACGGTGTCTGAAAGACCTGCGATCAGGTGATATGTGTGGGACTGCGCCCTGTACAGGTGCAGAGCAGGTACTGAGGGGAGGAGAAAATCCACCCTGTGTGTACTTACCCCAGGCGCTTTCAATAGCCCTCCCAGGATAGCTCTTGGCAGGGCAGCTACCACGTCTCTGGCAGGCTGCAGGGAATCTGAGTGTGAGAAAGTCAGTCAAGCGAGGGAAAGGGAAAAAAAAAAAAAAAAAGCTTCCAGTCCTCAGGCAAAATACCTTTTTTCTTCTCCTCTAGCTCTCCTCTCTATAGCTTAAACTAAACCCACAAACCATTCCCATGCCTAGGGGATAAAGGGGAGTCTCACTGGAAACGCAGGTATTTGCTTTATGGTTTAAAAGCAAACAGGTGATGCAAAAAGACAGAGAAAATCACCCAATACGAGGTGAGGAGGAGATAAACATGGGAGACCCTGGTTTGCATTTATTGGGCATAATACAGTGAGAAAGATTTGTTTATTTTGCTAGTCTCACAGGAGAGTCAAGACATGACTTGCCCCTGATGAACAGGGTTCAATTTTTTCTCTTTGAGAGTGGGGGTGGGGGAAGCACTGAAAAAAAAAAAAAAATAGTTGCTTCCATCTAGGAGGAGCCTTCTAAATCCAAGTCTTTTCTCCAGTTTAGGAGCTCATTTCCCATCTCAAAGTGGGTGGAGAGAGTACCAACATGGCACTATTTTTACTGCCCAGTGGGAGGATATTGAAAAATATTCTTTGGGTACATTTGCAAAATCTTCTCGAAAGGTTGGGGTACAGGGCTGGGACATTTAATGGATTTGGGAGTAGGGGGAGGTCCAAACACAAATTCATGGCTAATTTTTTGTTACTTAAACCTCTCTGTCCCTCCATCTAAAAATGTGTGAGTGTTGTATTTTAAACTATTTGCTCATTCTAAGCACTCCTAAGTGACCCTAAAAGAGTTGCTGATTAACTATTTGATTCATGAGGCTGCTTTAAGCACCACAGTGAGACCCTAACTTGACTATTTCAATAAATATTCTCCATACGCCTTCATGGTACCAAGTCCTGAGGCGACGAAAAAGCCAGAGACAGTACATCTCCTAGGCTAGAGGGTTCAGGGGATGGCCTGCTCGGCTAGGTAACTAGGACCCAAAAGCAGACAGTAGTCAATGTCATAGCAGAGCTTAGGAAGACACTTTGATACATTTGAGGAGACGCTGGAAAGGGTTAACATGCTTCTCCGGGAAGGGTTTATTTCCTTGGAATAATCTGGATCATTGTATTTGTACAGTTTTTGAAAAAGACAAAGCGTTTTAAGAATCTGAAAAGTTTACTGGGCACATTGCAGAAATGAAGGTATCTTCATAAACTCATCATCTTTCACCAAGAAAATTTCAAACACACAGGGAAACCCCACTTTTTTTTTTCTCCCAAAATCAACAATTTTCTGTCATCACCTCTTTTCCATCTGTTTAAAAGAAATCCTACCTATTGGCCCAGGTTGCAGGTCCACAAAGGAGACACTGTTCATCATTTCTTCAGAACATGATAGGGCATAGCCTATTTTGCACTCTGTGTTAAGAGAAAACAAAAAGCCCAGAGAGCAGCCTAAGGGGCAAGAGTGAGTAAACGGCAGCCTGCAATGAGGTAAAAGTTTGGCTGCAGACTTCAGGGCTCTTCTGGAAGGTAGAAATGAGATCTGAAGGGTAAATATAGTCAGAGCCACACTGATCCCTTATTTCGACTCTAGATCATGGTGGAACTGGGAACATTGCTTTGGAGGGTAGGCAGGTTTCTGCTGAACTTGGATCACCAGACAGTGCACGATGCCCAGGTGAGCCGGTTCTAGGCAAGTGCTTCCAGTGTGAGTCTACACTTGTCACTTAGGAACCTCCTTAACTGGCCTGAACCTCCTACCCAAATCCCTGCCACCAAACCTTGCAATCACTCTCCATACTTCTGCCAGAGCTGTCTTTCTAAACTAGGAACTTGACATCCTTTCTCTCAAGAATATTTCATGGCTCTCCACTGTCTAAAGAAAAGGCCCAAAGTCCTTCAGCAAGACATTTAAGGGTCTTATGACATGGCCTCAAATCTCTTCCAGCTGCTTCTTGTACTCCTGCATGTCACACACCCTGGGCTCCAGACCTAGCTCCCTGAATAAGGACCTCAAGTTCCAGAGTCTGGGCTTTTAATGCCATAGGCACTTCCACCCTCCTTAGGCCCAAGACTCTCCACTACATTTCCAATCCTACTTATTTTTCAAGGTACAAAGTGAAGGCCACCTCCTCCAGGAAGTATTCCAAGATATCCAACTTATAAATAATGTAATTCTCCTGGACCTCCATAGCATTTTACCTCTATTTAGACACCTTAACTGTCACTTGAACCTAGAACCTACCAGAGGAAATCAATAGATAGCTGCACACATAAGTCTATTTACCTCTAAGCTGTGAGCTTTCTGAGGGCAACTACTCTCCAATCCAACCCTGCATCCCCCAGGATAGACAGGCAATACTGTTGTCCATACACGTGGGGTAAGTGGTTCTTGTGGGTCCTTGTCTCACAAGTCATCCTTTAAGCTCTAAAGGAAAGGAATAATCAGCAAATCAGAATTACCCATCAGGAAATCAGGACCTGTCAGTCTGCCTGCGCAGTTGACTGTAAATTTGCAGGCTGCCAATGTATCTCATCGTGGTAATCCGAGGGTTTAACACAGTGTCTGGCACACAGCGTGGGCTCCACCATGAAAGAGAGGGGCTTGCCCCAGGTCACCCAGAGTCAGGAACTGATGAATCTTATCCGGGACGAGATCTGGTGAAATCATTTACAACGTTCTCAGTGGGGAACTCGGAGGAATGAAGGAATGAAGTGTCTAAGAAACATGTGCCAAGATACCGGGGGCCTCCTCCGAGGGCCTCCGGGACGGAGGAAAAGCGGGGGGAGGGGGAAGACGAGGGAGGAAAGCGGAGTGCGACTTCAAACAGGACTCTCCGCTCCGGGTCAGCCCTGAGCCGCGGGAGCAGCGTGTGGAGCTCCTGAGCAGCGGGGGTGGGCGCGCGGGGTCCGTCGACCCGAGCTGACTGCCGGGCGATGGCGGCCAGTCGGCCCGGGCAGCGCGCGCCGCCCGCCCCGCGCGGCAAATCCCCCAGGGAGGCCGCCGCCAGCGCCCTGGCGCTCCCGGCCCGGCGCCCGCCACGTGGCACCCGGCGGCGGCGGCGGCGGCTCCTCCCGGCGCGCGGCCTGGCCAGCCGGCAGCACGCAGCCGCCTGCGCCGCCCGCCTCCTCCCGGCCGCCCGCCGGCGGTCTCCCCGGCGCGACGAGGGGGAGCCACCCTGGACCCGGGGAAGGGGCGGGCGGCGCGAAGCCGCTTTAACCGCAGCCGCCGAGCGGAGGCAGGAGGCTGACCCGGCCGCTTCCTAAGTGCGGTCAGGCATCTCGTGACCGCGGCGGGCGCCGAGAGCACGGCGGGGGGGTGGGGTGGGGACGGGGGGAGGGGAGGAGAGGCCGGGGCAAGGAGCAAACAAGTAGGCCCCCAACCCCCACCCCCGGGCTGCTGCAAGTGAACCTTTCGGGCGTGTTCAAACCCCAAACCTAAAATCGGGGGTGGAGGATGGGGGAGTTTTGGAATAATTCCCCAGTTTCCAGTCCCGGGCGTGCGCTCCCCGCCCGGAAGGGATGACCTTGGCCGGGGGAGGGGGCGGGAGGGAAGCGCCAGGGCTCGGCTCCCAGCCCGCCGCCCCCTCGGATTCCTGGCTCGGCGGGGGCCGGAGGAGGGGGCCCCCGGACACACACACACACCCCACACGCAGCGCGCGCCAATGAGCCCGGGCCGGGCGCGGGGGGCGGGGTTTTCCCAGGCTTCAGCACAGCAGCTGCTATTTACCTTCTTGGCTTCTCCCGGGGACCAGGAACCAGCCCCCGCGCTCCGCCGCCCGCCGCCACCCCCCGCCTCCCTGTGGGCGCGCGCGCACACACACTCACACACGCACGCACACATACATCCTCCCGGCCCAGCCGCAGCCGCGGCGGCAATAAAACATCCTGGCACGTGCTCCGGCTCCAGGCGCGCCCTCGCCGGCCGGCTGATGTCAAACTGCAGCTCGGCCAGTGCAGCTCTTAAAGGGACCGCGCGGGCCGGGCGCCGAGACTGCCCCGACCGCCCGCGGGGTAGAGGAGTGAAGAGGCTGCTGTCGGGTCCGCCACCTCGACGTGCTGCAGAACCGAAAGCCTACATGAAGAAAGTGCGGCGAGGGTGCTTGCATGTCCCAGAGGCATTGCCATCAAAGCCCCCCTTGCTCATCTTTTATTTGAAATTCCATTTCCTTTCTGCCCAGTTGGAACTTTTTCTGATTGTTTCCTGGGGAAGCGCGTGGTCCAAGGCCCCAACTCCAGAGGAGCAATGGGGAAGAAGACGGGTGGCATTCAAGAACCACCTTGCTCTGATAAACCTGCAAATGTAAAAATGTAAGATGGAAGGGGGGGGGGGGGGGGGTTGGTTTTGTTTTGTTTTGTTTGCATGCAAATACCAGCTTCATGCTGGATCGACTTTCACTCCCCTGAAGATATAGATTATGAGCGGGAAATCCCGTAGATATTTCTGTAACTCACACCCTTGCACGCGTTCGCCCCTTTTCTTTTCATTGCTCCTAGTATAATCTTTTATCTCTGCTCTTTTAAACCTTTTAATATATATATATATATATATTCAAATATGCTTATCAGTGAAAGAAACTATGATAGACATTAGAAAAAATAAAAAGTAAAGGCCCTAGCCCCAAAAGAAACAAACAAGATTAGACCAAAACCAAGGTAGAAAAATCCTCTAAAAAGCAAAGCCTGGCGGGGGAAAAAAGCGAAGGGTTAAAATCCTTTTGATTGACGTTGTAGCCTCTGGTGCCCCGGGCTCAGGCGCGCGCCATTGGCCGCCAGACCTTGCGCCTGGCGGCCAATGGGGGGGCGCGGTCCACGAGCGGTGCCGCGTGTCTCCTCCTCCCATTGGCTGAAAGTTACTGTGGGAAAGAAAGTTTGGGAAGTTTCACACGAGCCGTTCGCGTGCAGTCCCAGATATATATAGAGGCCGCCAGGGCCGAGGGGGATCACACTGGATCCGGAGCTGGTGCTGCTAACAGCGGAATCCCCGTCTACCTCTCTCCTTGGTCCTGGAATAACGCTAGCGATCACCAAGTAGCCATAAAATATTATAATAAACTCTCAGCACTTGCTCAGTTTTTTTTAAAGTCTCAAGTAAAAAGGGACATAAAAATTTTTTTTTGAGTGTGAAGGACTCCAAAAATATAATTCTCTAGGGATTAAAAAAAAAAAAAAAAAAGAAAATGCCAGCTGACATAATGGAGAAAAATAACTCGTCTCCGGTGGCTGCCACCCCAGCCAGTGTCAACACGACACCGGATAAACCAAAGACAGCATCTGAGCACAGAAAGGTAAGGGCGGTACCTGTATCTCTCTGCGGCCCCAAGAAATTAAGTTTGGGTTGGGAGCTCCTTTCTCCCTTAAAACAATGGGGTGAAATGGCAGATCCTCTGGGAACTCAGGACCCTTTCCTAATTTTTTTTTGCAGTCATCAAAGCCTATCATGGAGAAAAGACGAAGAGCAAGAATAAATGAAAGTCTGAGCCAGCTGAAAACACTGATTTTGGATGCTCTTAAGAAAGATGTAAGTGGGGAATGCCGCTTATATTAGTTTAATTTTTTAAAAACTTAAACCCTTATTATTTCTGTGCGGCTAGGAGTGAAACCTCCTTGCAGGCGGGATTTGCCTGTCAGCGCCGCGTTCCCTGAGGCGGGAGGGTCGGGCCTCTGGCCGGGATCCGGGGATACTGGCGTGGCGGCGGGAGGTGAGGGACTTCAACCTTCGGAGACGGGTGGCAGGATCTCACTTTACTCCCTTTCCTTCTCTGTGCAGAGCTCGCGGCATTCCAAGCTGGAGAAGGCGGACATTCTGGAAATGACAGTGAAGCACCTCCGGAACCTGCAGCGGGCGCAGATGACGGGTAAGGGCGGCTCGCCGCGTCCTTCTGCGGGCGTCCCTCTCGCCCTGCGGTGATTTCTTCCAGACTTCCGCCCGCGGTTGTGAGAGGCATTCAACTACACTTTACTGCCTTGGCTTACGCTCGCGTTCCCACGGTCTGGGGTTTATTTATAGCCACAACTCCAAGTTGTTACTGTTCCGGAAAGGGAGGGAGAGAAGTAGTAGCAGCGAGGGTGGCGGGCAGCTTGGGTGAGGGGGAAGCGCGTGGGGGCGGAGGGCAGTGGAAGGCGGGAGGATTTAGGGCCGTGGAGGTTTGGAGCTTCTTTGGAGCCTCGGGGGTCATCTGGTTTAGCATTTTCCCTCCTCCAATTTACTGAAGGGGAAAATGAAGTTGGGAGGGCGGCGGTGGGCATTGTCCAAGGTCACAACGCCAGCGGGGGTGG
>JAQZBX010008560.1:32665-47950 GCA_029593785.1 Cabassous unicinctus | reverse complement strand
CGGGAACAGAACCTGGGACCTCCCATGTGGGAGGCAGGCACTCAACTTCTTGAGCCACATCCACTCCTCATTTTCTTAATATGTGCATTGCGTCTCTCCCAATCAGATGTCACTTGGGCCTCTCATGGTACCCCTTGGGAAGCTGCTCAGAAGAATGGTTGCCCACCCAGCCCTTGGGGTGGCCCCATCCTCTGCAGGCCAATCTAAAGGGAACCATGCATATTCCTCATAGCTTCTATTTTGAGTCAAACCACTTGTAATAAATTCTCCAAATTGGGTGGAAAATCTATCCAGTCATTTTTATGCGAGGTAGGAATGGAAAATCTTATTCATATAGAAGAGGTCCCTCTGGGACTTAAAAATCCAGTGGAGAAGGCTGGGGCAAGCCTGTGGTGTGTGTTACAGGAAAGGCCCAGGGAAGAAGGAGTCCGGGCTGCCGGCTTTCTGGAAGGTCACATTAAATTCCTGTCTAACTTTCAGAGTGGCTGAGAATTCACAGACAGGAGCAAATCGACCCCAGGCTCCCTCTACTCCCACATCCCTGCAAGGCAGTCTGGGTGAGTAACAGGAGCAGCTGGCTGTTGAAATGCACCCACTCCCATCACACGGTGGCCCACAAGGGACAGAACCCAAGGGGATGGGGACAGAGTCATAAACAACCCTACTGGCTACACCTTACTGGGCTTATCTCGGCAAATATTGACTCTGGAGGATCAAACATGTGGCCAAAAAAACAATAATATTTTCCCCCAGAGAGAAGGTCCTGTTCCAGGTGACCAAGAGCAAGAAGGGTGGGCAGGTAGGCAGGGACAGGGGCACATCTGCCAGGTGAAGGTCTACCTCGGGTGGCTTCAGCCAGGGAAGGAGAGGTGGGGCGCAGCGTATAGGCAGGTGATCCTGAAGAATAGCTGGCACCCCAAAAAAGCAAGAGCTCCCCTCACCCATAAAGACCCAGCTTCAGGCTTGGCAAACATTTAGTCAAGCTCCCACTTTGGACCAGACATTTTGCCAGAGTCTTTCATGAAGTGATAAACTCAACCCTCACCTGTAAGCTAGGCATTATTACCCAGTTTTGCAGATAAGGAAACTGAGGCTCCAGAGTCACACTGGGGGTTATCTGGTTTCAATCTCTTTTGCCGGGATTGAAACCCCAAAATAACTGCCTCTAGGTATGTTCTGTTCATTCTGGTTGTTTCCAGCTCTGAGTTCCTTCACATTACAACTCAAATGCCCCTTTACACACAGAAAGTCCAGAGAGCAGAATTCTGGACCAAAGAGCAGGGACTGGGGTCATTGACTTGGCTGAGCCTCCAGGCTGTTGACTATTTTGTAAAGATGTTGATGGAAATAATTATTGATTCTCCATTCTGGCTTGTGGACAGGAAGCACAATTTGGAAAGTATTGGCAAGATGCCCAGTGCTGCACCCCAGCCATGCAGCGTGCGTGTGTGTGTAAGTGGCTGGTGGAATGGTGGTGGAGGATTCTCTGTGACTCCCTAAACCTTCCCTTCTGCCCAATCCCCAGACAATGATGCCTTAGGGTGTCTTGGCCCCGATTATCATTACAATTTAACAGAGGCATCGGCATCATGGACTCTGCTGAAGGAAAGGGCTGGTTCATAGGAGGCCTCCAGCCAGGGGTGGGGAGATAACAAATATCCTTAATGACAACAACGAGGAAGAAAAGAGGCAGAGAATGCAGCCAGAAAGAGAGAAAGCAAGTGAAACCAACTCAAGATAAGCTGGAGTGTGGCAGAGAAGAACAACAAAATAAGAGGTAGAAATAGTTGCACAGTGACAAGCTGCAGAGGAGAGAGAAACACTTTACAGAAAAGTGAGGAACAGAAGTTTCACTGGAGGCGGTAGCCGGAAAGATTGCAAGTGGGAAGAAGGTCCACACCAGGAGGCTGTGGATGGGGGCGTGGTGGTGGTGGGGCGCTGTGGGGAAGGACCTCAGAGCACTGAGGGTGCGAGTGATGGGAGACATCCCAGAGACACAGCATTGCCCTGCCATCTGCCAGCAGGCTCTAGAAAAGCAGTTTCCAACAGGCACCTGCCCTCCAGAGCTGATGCCCCAGGGGAATGTGGTGTTGAGTTGGGGGGGTGGGGGGGGCGAGCTCCAGAAACACCCCATAGTTGAGGAGCCAGAGCTCTGTTTTCTAATGCCATACAAGGAAGCCCTCCCAGCCCTTAGTTTGGCTGTGGAGTTCCCGACAACTCGTCCAGAGGCTGACAGTACCCTTGCTTTGCATTCACTGCTCTGTTGAATTGTTGTCAGGATTATCATTCTCTACAGGCCCTTTTATTTGTGTTTTTCATGTGGGTGTGTATTGTTTCTTTTAATAGCCTGTACATTTCTCTACTCTTTCTGTTATATCTCTTTTGCAGTATCTGGGGCAGGGCTCCTGTTCTCTCAAGTATGTACAGCACTCTTTACTCCTTCCTCTTTTTGCAATTCATAATTTGAAAAAATTTCCAAGCATATTAAATTTTATGCCATTCACCTGGCCATGTCTTCTATTAAAAGCTCCTTCCTGTTCCTCAAAAAGTTGAAAATAGAATTATCATAAGACTTGTCAATCCCACTTCTTGGTGTATACCTAAAAGAACTGAAAGCAAGAAATTGAACAGATATTTGTACATCAATATTCATAGCGGCATTGTTCACAATTGCCAAAAGGTGGAAGCAACCCAAGTGTCCATCAACAGATGACTGGAAAAGCAAAACGTGGTATATACACACACTGGACTATTATACAGTCATTAAAAGGAATGAGGTTCTGATGCATGCTTATTTCACACAACATCGTGTTGAGTGAAATAAGTCAGACACAAAAAGACAAATATTGTATGATTGCTCATATTTGAAATACCTAGAAGAAAAACAGATTTCATAAAGACATATGGTAGATTATACATTACCAGGGACAGGGCTGGGGAGGGTAAGTGGGAGCCATTGCTTAATGGGTGCTGAGTTTCTGCTGGAGGTGATAAAAAAGTTGGGGTAATGGATATTGGTGATGTTAATGCAATATTGTGAATGTAATTACTACTACTGAATTGTACACATGAAAGTGGTTAAAATGGGAAACTTTGAGTTGTTACTACAATAAAAATTTTTTTAAAAATCCCCTTCCTGCTTGTTTGCTCTCTCTATTGTTCATTGCCCTTCATGAGGTACTTAGTGCCTTATAAAGGCAGAGCAGGCATTATTATTCCCATTTTGCAGATGAGGGTGTTGAGCCTCAGAGACAGGCCTAGGTTGCTTAACCCAGCCACAAGACTAAAATAACCTCTACATTTTATATCAATGTGTGGTTCACAATCTGAGTATCGGAACATCTTTTAATTGAAAAGTGATGTATTTTGTTTTCGTATATAATAGGGAAAATAGTCCATTAAACTAGTGTTTTCAGGGATATTATTGCTTATAACAAGGATAAATTTGTTTAAATAAGATAAGTGAGTTGCCTTAATGGTAAATATTAAGGAAATAATAATGCAGGTGGTTCAAAGCTATGGCAAAAATGAGAAGGGAGGCCCTTGAAAGACTGATGTGTGGCGCTTGGTCAGTGGTGTTTTAATGGCTGACTGCAGCCAGGATGAAGAAGCAGGAGTGCCGAGTAGAGTGACCAGTGCTTGGGGAGTGAAACCACAGAATCATGGAATGACCTTGAATGAGGAGCTTCCTTTCTGCAGACTGCAGTTCTTCCATTTAGGTAAAGTGAAGTCCCCCAGGGCTGCTCACATCTAGGCGGATTGGGAGAATGGAGTCATCTCTCTCTCCCCTGGGCAGAGCCTGCAGGAGGGGTGTGTGTGGAGAGAGGAGTCACAGGAGCCAGAGAAGACCAGTCCTTGCCCTCACAGAACTTTCAGTGTCACAGGGGAGGTAGAGAAGAAGGATGTAGACCACACCAAGCAGCACAAACCCAGATCTTAGGACAGCTTTGATAGAGCTCCATTCCCAAAGGCTGGTGTTAGCAGCAATGGACAGGGCCAATTGAGGTTTGCCTGGGAAGTCTTTGAGAAAATGCTCTGCAAGGACTGAACCCAGAATACGTATTAGAAGAGAGCCTTCCTTCCAGAAAACTTCCACCGGGCCTGTAAAGAACCTTTAAATTGAGGGTCCTACTTTCCCCCTAGAAGACGCTTTGCTACCTCCACCCCACAACAGCCCACTTTCTAAATTGGTTTATTTCATCATTTCCTTGCATACTTGAATTGCCCTCCCTCCCCCGCCCCAGCCTCTCTTGAGCAGTTGCAGACTGGCTTCTGATTGGAGGAGAGGCTGCAGTTTAATTATAGAGCAAAGGAGAAACAAGGCCTGTCTGTGAAATTGCAGTGTGTGGTCTATACATCATTGTCCACGACGGGAAAGAGGTGGGGAGGCAGAAGGGGTCACTTCAGACTCAGTTTTCACCACCACGCAGCAGCAATTTTGTAAGAGACCAAATGTGCCTCCAGCAACTTCTTGCTTTTCCCTGACTCTCTGCTGATTTCCTGGAAAGGGGAGTTGGGTGATGGAGAATGCCTGCTACTTTGGGGGAAGAGAGTGAAAAGATTGGGAAAGGGGGAGAGGTCAGTGTGCTCAGCTGGACTCACAAGTTCTGCAGCCTACATTGCAACATGCCTCTGCCCGGGTTTCAGCTGTAGGACGGGGTCAGCTTTTCCGGTTGTTGTTTTTATGGTGACAGATGGGGGAGGTTGGTGTCTGTGGGGAGCTGAGAAGAAGGCAAGCCGAGTGAATGGGCTTGTGATTCCACATTGCTGGCTGTGTCGCTTCCCTTCCTTTATTTGTTTAGCTTTGCCTGCTTCTCCTGGCCTCAAGAGGGTGGGGAGGGGGCAACGGGGAGATGAGATAATTGTGGGGCCCTGGACAAGTTTGTTTTAGATAGTATGGTGTGACTGAGATCCACTGAGTGAGCAGGAGAGAGAAAGAGGGAGAGGGAGGTGGGGAGGGAGGGAGGAAGGCCCCCTGGAAAGTAGGGGTGGGGAATAGAGAAAAACTAAGTACAAGCAATTCTAAAAGTAACTGTGAAGACTCAAAAACAAAACGCCGCAGTGGAGAGAGCTAAGGTGGTGGCCTCAGGCACTGCAGGCAAGTGTGTGCAACCTTTCTCCAAGTTGAGAGCCAGGGGCTGGGGAAGCCCGGGTTTGCTGGGAGGGGAGGGGGCGCCTGCAGACAGATTGAGGATTAAGAAGTCTGCTGTGTTTCAGGAGCTCCCCCATCGGAATAAGATGGGCTGTTGTTTGCCAGGGCTGAAAGGTTTATTTAACGATTCCAGATAGAGTATCGCCAAACAGATGTAGTCTTGTTCCTCGAAAGAAAAGCTGCAGCGGGAGGGGGTGGAAGGCAGGCCCATCTAATGCAGGCAGCAGCCCGCTCCAGTTTTTCACAGATGCTGCACCCTGCTTGCAACCTTTTCAGGGAAGCCAGTTCTCTTTCCCTCTGATCCGTGGCATCTGCCCTGTCTCGCTCTGCCGTCTGTCCTGCTTCCCTTCTCCAAGAGGTCTCCAGGAGCACCCTTTCCAGCTAGTAACCTTGTCCTAGATGCCCAGAGAGGGTCTTCCCGGGTCTGGCCGGTTGCTGGATGAAACAACTCTTCCCTGGCGATGATGGGGAATGGGAAGGAAGGGATGGGAGTTGGGGATCCTCATAAAGAACCCGGTATTTATAGAGCTGGCCTTTCCAACAGGCACCCTATTCCTCCTTTGGGACAATGCATAGGGAAGCTGTAATTGGGCAGGGGAGGGCAAGTCGGACGCAGTTGGGAAGTGACACGGTAGGGTCTCCACTCTTTCCCAGCCATGACAACCTCTGAAATTCTGCTATCTGTAATTGAGAAAGCCCCAGAGCAGGGGTCAGCAAGCTATGGCCATCGGCCAATCGAGGCCTCCATCTGTTTTTGTAAATACTATTTTATAGCTACACAGCCACACTGACTCCTTTAAGCATTGTCCTTGGCTGCTTTAGAACTCTAACGGCTGAGCTAAGTAGTTAAAACAGAGAGCACAAACCTTAAGATATTTACTAGAGGGCCCTTCACAGCAAAGTTTGTTGACTCCTGATCTAGAGAATTCTGGCTGAGGGACCCTCTGCTTAACAAGCCCCTCCTTCTGATGCAGTGGGCCCCAGGGTCCTGAACCCATCAAGGCTTTCCACCCCTCCCTGGCCCCAACAACCTTCTGAAAGGGGAGAGACAAAAACCTCAATGGGTTTCATGAGTAGCACATCTACCCGAGGTTTGGAGCACTCGGGTTGCTCTTTGTAAACCTGTGAGCCTCGGAAGTTGGGAGACAGAGGGCGGCCTGGCTGAAGGGAAAAGTTTGGCTCATTTTACTCAGATCACCCAGAGCCTGCCTCCGGGGAGCAGCAGTGGTCCCTTGCTCCCTAGGGAATGACAGGCAGTTTGAGAAGCAGAGGGCTCATGGGGTGAGTCCTTGGAATATGGCCCAGCTGATCTGTAGACCTTCTTGCCAGCGAGGAGGCTGGGGAGGTTGTGCTTTCCAAAGATGGCCTCAACAATTTCTCCAGCCCCTTGGATTCGAGCTGGCCTGGGACTGCTTGGCCAGAAGAATTGAGGGAAGCCAGGCTGGGGGCCTCACGGGGCTGCAGCAGGAGGCCTTGCAGCTTCTGCTGGGCCTTTTGGGACACTCCCTGTCTGCACCCAGCCACCATGTGCTCTGAGGAGCCACATGGAGGAGCCACATACAGGGGCTGTTGGTGACTGCCCCAGCTCAGCTCCCAGCCAGCAGCCAGCATCAACTGCCAGCCACGGGAGTGAGAGGCCCTCCTGGACGACCCTTAGGTGACACCAATACCAGCCACCATCTATTTCATCAGCACAAGGAACCCACGCGAGAATCACCCAGCTGAACTGGGTCAAGCCCCAGAACCACAAGAAATATTATAAGTGGTTGTTTTAAGATCCAAGCTCTGATTTGAATTGAAACTGATAAACACATTCCGAATGCTACTGCCACAATAATGCTGCAAAATAAAAGTACTAAATAATACTTATGTAATACTTATAATGTTTCAGGTACTGTTTTTAAGTTTTAAGTGCCTAAAATATTAAGTTACATATATTCTCTCAAAAAACCCAGTATCTCCATTTTATAGATGAAGAAACTGAGGCACACAGAGGCTAGGTTGCTCAAGTTTACACAGCTAGTAAATGGTTGCATTAGTCAGGATAGGTTAGTCTACACTACAATAACAAATTACCCTCCCAAATCTCACTGGCTTAACACTTGTGATGGTTTGATGCTGGATGGACCCTAGAAAATTATGTTCTTAAAGCTAATCCATTCCTGAAGGTGTAAGCCTGTTGTAGGTGAGACCTTTTGATTAGGTTACTTCAGTTAGGCGTGACACAGGGTGCGTCTTAGTCCTCTTACTGGAATCCTTTATAAATGGGATGAATATGGAGAGAGGCATAGGGAGAGAAAGCTGGAAGCAAGAAGCTGAAGCAATGAAATCCAGGAGAAGGGAGAGACCAGCAGATACCACCACGTGCCCCACCATGTGACAGAGGAGTCCAGGATCACTGGCAGCCAGTCTTCATGGAGAAGAGCATCGCCTGATGATGCCTTGATTTGGACACTTTCACAGCCTCAGAACTGTAAGCTTGTCAGTTAATAAATCCCCATTGGAAAAGCCAACCCATTTCTGGTATATTGCATTTCAGCAACCTAGCAAACTAAAACAACACCACAAAGGGTTGTGTGACACTTGTTACCTCTTCAAGGCAGGTTGGCAGGAGACTCTATTCTCTATTCCATACGGTCACTCAGGAATCCCGGCCGATGCAGGCTCTGCCATATTGTAGCCTCAGCGCCTGGAACAGGTGGGCTAGATGGAGCTTAGAGAGACCTGTAGGGTTCTTTTACTAGCCTCAGCCTAGAAGTAACACGTCACTCCACTCACTCATTGGCCAGAACATCACACATGGCTCTGCCCACGTTAAGCTTCTGTGTGACCAGGAAGCAGAGGAGAGCAGGACATGTGTGAACATTACCATCTCTACCACAGTGGTTTGAAACAGGGTTTGAGCCAGGCAGATGAGTGTCCATGTTCTTAATAACCATATATTGCCTTCACTTGGTGGCTGAGAACATCTAGATCAACCTCCTCGTTCTTCAGAAGCACTGGGGTAAGTTTAGAGAACTTGAGTAAAGTCCCACAGCGTGCTCAAGGCCACACACCTTCAAGTTAGCAGGGAATCTGGAATTAGAGTCCTGGTTTCCTGGCTTCCCTGGAGTAGTAGAAAAGTATAGGTCTGACATCTGGATCTATTCCATCCTAGCTGTGTGACCATGGACAGGTCACCCAGCCTCTCTGAGCCTCATTAGACGCTTGTGAGAATTAAATGAAATCATACCTGAAAAAGTGTTCACACAGACTTACTACTGAGAACCACTTCCTTTCTTCCTCTTGTCATCATACTTCTCTGCCTGCTTCCCTGGCCATGTAGACTAGCCAGACCTCCTACTTAAAGCAGGGGTCAGGTTCTGGATCCCCATGGCTGGTTTTCATGCCTTCTTCCAGGCCTCTGAGGATCACTGTGCTTTGAGGTCTTCTATAGCTTCCTTGTTACTCTTCAGCATGCTTGCTGGAGGCTCGGTGGAACCAGTTGTCCCATTCCTGCCTCACTGCCGTCTGGGGAAGCACTCCCACTCCTTCCCACCAAGTGTCTCCATTGAACTCCTCCCTCCTCTGCAGACATGTCCCCAGCTTTTTTAAAGGGTGGGATGGGGTACTTTCCTGACCACACACTGAGGAACTCTCAGCTTCCTGCTCCAATCCTGCCCTGTACCAAAGAACATGGGCACCTCCTCACGTGTGTGAAACAATAATAGCACGGCTATCTTTTTTGAGGGCTGCATGCTAGGCCATGTGCTGAGGACTTCATCTGGAGTCTTTCATTTACTCTTCACAGCAACCCTCTGAAACAGGTTTTATGGTAAGCATTCCCTTATTACAGATGAGAAAACTATGGCTCAGAGAGGCTAAGGAACTTGCCCCAGATTGCACAGCCAGTGAACGTAGGAGTTGGACATAAATGCAGGCTGTCTGGTCTCAAAGCACTTTCTCTTAATTCCTCTGCCATTCTCCAGGGCTCAGCATTTGTTATTATTCTTTTCTTCTGTGTCCTCACTATTTGGTCACTTTAGAGTCATCCAGCCTGATTCAGCAACTTCTAGAAAGCTTAAGCTAGTGTCCATGGGAAGAGGCATTTGTTAAAGACTTTCTGAAGACAAAGAAGATGATCGTATCAGATCAAGCTGTTGGCATGGAACCCGAGGTTTGTTCAGGAAATCGTCACAAAACATGCAGTCCCGGCCTACTAGTCACCCAAGAGCACATTTTTGCTTTTTGTTTTTAATCTCTGCTTTGGCACAGTGAGTTCTAGCATTTCGTTACGAAGTTTCTAACCACAGAATTGGGTCAGAGAAAAGTCCTCATCCCTATTCATTTTGCATTGCAGGGCACACCAAGGAGGATGTAGCTCTGGTCTGGGGCAAATCCCAGGGGAATTTATAGAGAGAAGCGCAAACTTCCTCTGCTTAAGCAATACTCTTATCCTTCTATGTCTCTTCCTCTCCTCCTGAAACGACAACTAAAATGAAAACGAAAACCTCCATACTGAAAACATATGGGACTAGTGCATGCAAGATGATTTTAGGTGCTACTCAAGATATTCAATCATGGTACACAGGCATGGCATTACATAACACTGTATGGAGTTATTCCCTTTTAAAATTATTCCTATTCTATCATATAAAAAGATGCTCAAAACCCACAATTTCACACACACACACAAAAAAGATGCTTGACTTCATTAGTCATTAGGCAATAACAAAGTAAAACCACAATGAGATGCCCCTATATATCCACCAGAATGGGTAAATTAAGAAAAGACGGAAAATGCCAACTGTTGGTGAGAATGGAGAGCACGTGGAATGCTCATACACTGCGATAGTATAATAAGTTCATACATTTACTTAGGAAAACTTTTTTGCTAAATCTACTAAAACTGAACACAAAATGCCCTATAACCTAAAAATTCTGCTTCTAGGTGTAGACAGGACAGGGCACCTGTTCAACAAACAACATGGTCGAAAAAGTTCAGAACAGCTCTATTCATAAGAGTGAAAAACTAGAAACTCCCCAAACGCTCATCAATGGTAGAATGGATAACTAAATCGTGGTGGAGTCATGCAGTGCAATACTACGCAACAATGAGAAGAAGCCATCTACAACTACATGGGAGAATATGGACGAATCTCACAAGCATGATGCTGAGCAAAAATGAAGCCAAACACAAAAAGAGTGCATATTGTATGTTTTCATTCATACAAAACTCATCCATGCTAACAGAAGCCAGGATAATGGTTGCACTTTGTGGGGGGCTGGGGGTGGGTTGGGGGTCAGGTATAATAACTGGAAGGGGGATATTGTTATTGCTCTTGTTCTTGGCCTGGGTGCTAGTTATCTGGTATGGTCAGTTTGCGAAAATTTGTCGAGTTTATATGTGCACTTCTTTGCTTGTCTATTATACTCCAATAAAATGTTTAAAAAATATTCCTATCTTTCTGGAGAAAGATCTCAGTTTGGGTCTGGCTTGCCTTTAACACTTTTCATAGGCTTGTTCATCTTTTTTAACTAGGTAGAGAGTGTGTCAAGCTCAGAGGCTTCAGCAAGCATCACTCTCCAGCTCGAACTGAATACCATTGTTTTGTTTTCGTTGTGTTTATTTTTATGGTTACCGTCTATATATGGCCATCAATTCTGGCTTTCCATTTACGGTAGTGATATAAAGTTTCTTTTAAAAATAGCTGTGAGTAAAAAAAAAAATTGAATTGAGTTACATTAAAAAAATAATGTGTAAATAATAGTATAGGTGGTACTTAGTTACGGCAAACCCTGTAAGGGTGGAGTTTGTGAAACCGTTCAAATGGAAAAAGGCAGGGCTTAGCGGGAGGGGAGAAAACCAGTCTCAGCCTGTCCCCTCTTTCAACCAGTCCTCTCTGCAGGGCACAGGCACGTACTCAAGCCTAAGGACACATCCTTTACAGAGAACTCATGAGAACTTTAAAGTAAGGAATGCTCCAGGAACAGTGGGCCAGTGAGTGGGCCTGGGGCCCTGGTCAAGTCCCTCCACTTCTCTAGACTTTGGTTGATTGGGGATTGTCTGTGATGCCAGCCTCACCAGCACCTCCCCTTTCTGGAGTAGGACTCTGAGGCTCGTGGCTGTTAGGAAGGGACTCCAAAAGATGGGGTTATAGTGGTAGTGGTGGGCAAATGGCTCTTAACCAGGGGACTAGGAGAAAATAATTGAGGCATGAGCTTTAGACTCATTAAAAGGAGAAATCTTGTTGAGCACTTTGCACTTGTCAAGGTAGCATCACTGCCTGCCCATCTCCACTGTTCCTGGCTAAAAGATGAACTTTGTTTTTTAAAAGAGATTTATCTATTTAATTACTCCTCTGCCCCCCACCCCCCGCCATTGTCTGCCCTCTGTGTCCATTCGCTGTGTGTTCTTCTGTGCCTGCTTATCTTCTCTTTAGGCAGCACCAGGAACCGATCCTGGGACCTTCCACAGTGGGAGAGAGGCACTCAATCTCTTGTGCCACCTCAGCTCCCTGGTCTGCTGCATCTCTTATTGTCTCTCCTCTGTGTCTCTTTTTGTTGCGTCATCTTGCTGCACGAGCACTCTGCGTGGGCCAGCTCTCTGCGCGGGCAAGCTTGCTTTCACCAGGAGACCCCGGGAATAGAACCCTGGACCTCCATATTCCCTTGAGCCACATCCATTTCCTTAAAAGATCAGCTTTAAAAGGAGGGGGAAGGAGAATGAATCTCAAAAGGTAAACGAGTGTGACTCAATCAATGAATGCTTCTCCTAGCCTCTCAATGGAAACTTCAGTTTCCTCCCCCACTGCTGGGCATTATAATAGAGATGAATGCAAATGAGGGGCTTTGCCAGGTGTATTTTTACTTTAAGACTGCACTTTTTGTTTCTTTCCTCCTTCATTCATTCATCCAACCAACAATTTAGTGCCTACTAGCTGCCAGGCACTGTATTTTAGACCTGTACATTACCTAATGTGGTGGCTACCAGCCATTTGTGGCTATTGAGCAGCTGAATGTTGGCTAGTCTGAATGGAGATGTACTGTATGTATAAAATACACATCAGAATTTGAAGGAGCATTAAACCTCTTGTTAATAATGATATTTTGGATATTATGGGTTATATTATTAAAATGAATTTCACCTATTTCTTTTTAATATTTTGTAACGTGGCCACTAGAAACTTTAAAAGTATTTCTGTGGCTTCCATTTGTGGTTTGCGTTAGATTTCTGTTGGACAGCATCGTGCTAGGTGCTCTCCCTATTCTGCACATGCTCAGTATCCAGCGTTGAGAGCAAAAGAAACTAATGTTACCAGGCAGGCACAAGACTGCCAGTGCAAGCGGGCGGTGGGGTGACCAGGAGCCTCCCCAGGCCTGGCTCTTTTTACTCCCATCAGGTCTGCGCTGCACACAGCTCCAGATGATTTCCAGAGGTCCAGCTTTGTTTATTTCACTCCACCACTCTAACATCGATACTTGTAACCCTGCTGCCCACCAAATTAAGCCAAACCTCCCCACCAGCCAAGTGGCCTTTCCTGCCAGGCTCACTGCTCCCTCCAAGCTTTCTGCTCTCCAGCCAAAGTTTTTTTACTTTCTGATCTCCGACCTCACTTTCCCATTTCCGTGCCCTTGCTTTGGCGGTCCTTCTACTTAGAGTTCCCTGCCTTCCTGCATGTCCCCTGATGGAATTCCAAGCTCCAGCTTCCCCATGAGGTTTCCCTCCCTCCACCTCTCTGCCCCATCCCTTCATCTTTCTATCTGAATATCTCTTCCCCAAAGTCCTTAGCAACCAGTTATTTCTTTGTCTTAAACTCTCTACCCTAATATTGTTAGTTCCTTGAGATCAGGAGCTTGCTCTGAGTTTTACCCTCCCCAGTGGCATCTAGCTGGCCTACTTCCGGGCCAGGAAGCTACTTACTTGGTAAGAAGCTGTTGAATTGAATTAAATGGCTCTGAGCCCTAAAGTTAGAAAGAGCTAGAGTGGCGAGATCTGGTGGGGGAAGGGGACACTGAGGTATTGGGGAATTAAACCCGGGCTGGAGGCAGTTTAATGGTCCATCCTTCACCCAGAAAATCTCCCTGACAAGGGTCTTTGTTTGGGTCACAACCTGGGGAGATGGGGATAATTAAGGCCGAGCTTTGCCAGGAATGATGGGGGTAGGGGCTGCTCAAATAGATGACTCAGTAAATCAAACAGAACAATGAGGGGAGGCGGGCCTAGTCCATCTGCCTCTTTGGAGGGTTGCGCTGTAAATGGCCGTAACTCCCTACCCCCCACCCCCCATCCCAGCCTCCTCTCGCACCTGGAGGGCTGATCTGACCTCTCCAAGACCTCGCGGCAGGGTGTTCTGGGATCTCTCCTGCGGCAAATGCAGCAACTGGCGGCTGGGGACCCAGATCGCTAAAGGACTCTTTGGGGTGAGAAGGCAGCAGGACTCCGAGTGCCCAGAAATTGCATTTCGCGTTCTTATCTGTTACACTCACAGGCTCCCAGGTTTAGGAAGATGCATTGGTCACTAAGAGGGACCGGATGGGGAGGGCCAGGCTGGTCTAGCCGGCCTGAACCTCCCCAGGCCCAGGGCATCTCCAGGCAACAGGCCCGGCTGGAGGGAGTTAGTTGGAGTGGCCTGAAAGCTCCTCGAAGGCCAAGACTGTGCCTGAAGTCCTTTGCATCGCCCCAGCAGTTAGCCCAGTGCTTGGCACACGGGAAGCGTGCACACTAAGCCCTTTGGAACTGACTTGAAAGACTGGAGACAAAAGCACCTACTCTTCTCCACTCTCACGCCGATCCTACCTAAACCCCCACGTTAATCTTATTCTCCGGCAGTCGGGGAGCCCGGGGTAGAGGAGTGTTGGAGGGACAGAGTCGGGGGAGGAGGAGGTGACCCATAGACGCAGGAACGAACTGGGCTGGGGCTAGTGGGCGTGCTTGAACACACATGCCCGGGCGCGGGAGTGTTGGGGGAAGGGGGTGGTCTCCAAAAGGGGTGGGGAGAAGGCAGGGGGCGGGGAGAAGCAGGGGCCTTTAGGACCCGACTGCGGCGGCGGAGGAGGAGAAAGAAGCGGAGCAGGCGGCTCCCGCGCTCGCTGGGTCGAGCCACCTGCCTGCTCGCTCGCTGCCGTCGCGCTCACCACCGCCAATATGCTGTCGAGAATGGGCTGCCCCGCGCTGCCGCTGCTCCTGTCGCCGCTGCTGCTGCTGCTGCTGGGTGCGGGCGGCGGCGGCCGCGAGGTGCGCGCCGAGGTGCTGTTCCGCTGCCCACCCTGCACGCCTGAGCGCCTGGCCGCCTGCGGGCCCCCGCCGCCCGCGCCGCCCGCCGGGGGGCCGGGGGTGGCCGGCGGCGCCCGTGCGCCCTGCGCGGAGCTGGTCCGGGAGCCGGGCTGCGGCTGCTGCTCCGTGTGCGCTCGGCTGGAGGGCGAGGCGTGCGGCGTCTACACCCCGCGCTGCGCCCAAGGGTTGCGCTGCTATCCCCACCCGGGCTCCGAGCTGCCCCTGCAGGCGCTGGTCCAGGGCGAGGGCACTTGCGAAAAGCGCCGGGACGCCGAGTACGGAGCCAGCCCCGAGCAGGTTGCAGGTAACGCGGGCTGGGACAACTAGTTCGGAGAAACTTGGAGGGGAGCGGGGGATCCTGGCTGGCGGCCGTTAGGTGGGGAGGGGATAGCGTGCGGTGGGACCTCGGTGAGTGTTTTAGGAGAGGAAGAGTGGAGTCCTGGAGCGGCTCGTTGGGGGTGGGGGGAGATGGTTGGGTCCGGGGAGGGGCACTGGAGTTCGAGCATGCGGGAGAGCCCTGCCTCCTCACTAATTTGGTGGGGATAAATGAAGAGAGGGAAAGCAGGCTTGTTAGCCAGGGTGAAACGTACCCCGATTCAAATTTTAGAGGGGGGATTTAGTGGGGAGGAGGGTGATCTGTGGGAGTAGGAATCTTGAGACTTAGTGGGGTCTTGAGCTGGCGTAGATGACCGCGGACGAAAGAGTCCTTGTGGAGAACGCTGCCGGGGGGCGGAGGCTGCGGGATGCCGGTCACACCGGAGACTTGAGTGAGGGGAGGCACCGGCGCGTGGAGGAGCCCTTCTACTGGGGGTGGCAAGGCAGGGCTGGTTGGATACTTTATGGGGTGAGTTGCTTTTACTTAGGGGGAAAAGTCAAA